>CABHPH010125683.1:6064-28823 GCA_902168325.1 Peromyscus nudipes
GTGTGTGTGTGTGTGTGTGTGTGTGTGTGTGTGTGTGTGTGTGTGTGCGCGCGCGCCACACTCCAGCCTATGCTTGGATTGACTGTGATTGTCATTCCCTAGTCCACAGGGTGTGGACTGTTGACACTGTGCCTGGAGATGGTGAGTGCTTGTGGGGGCTGTGCACATCTGTGTGATGCTCGGCTGCATTTGAAATCTGGAACCTGTCCCACTTGGATACTAAGGGGCTACTATTTAGAGATGGGGCCTTGACTGAGTAAACATGGACCAGATGAGGCCATTTAGGTGGGCACTAATTAAATCTGGCTGGCATTCTTTGTTTTTTCCAGACAGGGTTTCTCTGTGTAGCCCTGGCTGTCCTGGATCTCACTCTGTAGCCCAGGCTGGCCTCAAACTCACAGAGATCCACCTGCCTCTGTCTCCCGAGTACTGGGATTAAAGGGGTGCTCCACCACCGCCTGGCTGCTGGCATTCTTGCAAGAAGTGTTGATGGTGCAGCACAACCCTTTCCTCAGGAACCCAGACTTCTTGCTGCTGGCACCTCCAGCCTCTTGAGGAAAATGATCTGTTGTTCAGAAACCATTCAGGTGCCATATGTGTACCTCCTGCCCAGAGGAGGGCAGAGCTGCTGGGGAAAACAGGAAAGGTGTTTGGAGTCACTACAGAAGGTTCTGGAAGGTCATGGTTGAGCATGGTATCCAGCTAGAACCTCAGGCTGAATTGTAGTGACAGTGACCAATGCAGAAGGGTAGGATGGTTCCTGGAAACTCTGGCTACAGCTCCAGTCAAGTACCCGCCTGGACTTAAGGCCTCAGGTTCCACCCCTAGAACTGCCAGAAAACCAAACTCCAGGATGCTAGTTCTTGCAAAGGAGGATTCCATAGAGATGAGAAATACATGTTTCTGTTTATAGCTGGAGAAAAATAGCCACAGGTAAGATGCTTTTCATTGTTGGGCTCTGGTGACTGATGTCTTATCACTTGAGTTGTCCTGGGGCTTAGCACTCAGAGGCCCTGTTGTAACAATCCCCTGAGCCAGCTGTGGCTAGATGTACAGGCACTGTGATGGTCCCTTCAAGCCAGCCACCACTGTTCCACTTGAGAATAGTCTTGCTAAGATGGGGATATCACACATAGCCCCACACATAGCTCCAACAAGGTTCAGCTTCCAGGATTTGTGGCTTTTCCCCTGTGTGCAGATCTCTTAAAAGTAGAAAGCAAACCTCTGTCCCAGCTCTGGGAAGGCTGAGGCAGGAGGTTGGGCAGAGTTGAAGCCAGGCTGCATAGGGAGATCCAGTCTTTGGAGAACAGGCGTGGGCCTTGTTTGAAACTGCAGTTCCAGGCACAGGAGACCTAGAGACCTGGGGAGACTCCAGAGGGAGGAAGTACTTTGTTCCTGTGGGTCCTCAGGGTGTTACAGAAGCAATGCTTGTCAGCATGCAGCGACAGTTGACCGTCCTCTGACCACCCCATGCCACCCACTGCCTGTGTTCTGCAGGAGAACCCCCACAGCCATGGTGACTGTGGCGAGGACTTCAAGCAGATGTCCTACAAGGAGGACAGGGGCCAGGCACCCCTGGAGTCGGACTCTGTGGAGTTCAACAACGCTATCAGCTATGTGAACAAGATCAAGACCCGCTTTCTGGACCACCCTGAGATCTACAGGTCCTTCCTAGAGATCCTTCACACCTACCAGGTAAGGCCCAGCCCCCCATAGCACCTGGGGCCTGGCTTCACTGGTATTGTCTGGCATTTAGGAGCTGAGAGTGAAGACCAGGACCTCACAAGCTGACCAGACATTTGCTGCAAGTCACACCCTGCCAGAGACTCTAGGTAGCTGTCCTCAGTTAGGACACACACACACACACACACACACACACACACACACACACACACACCCCTGTTCAGTCTAGTTCTGAGGGAAAGTCACACCCCTGCCAGAGACTCCAGGTAGCTTTCCTCAGTTAGGACACACACACACACACACACACACACACACACACACACACACACGCACGCCCACACCCCTGTTCAGTCTAGTTCTGAGGGAGTCAGAAGTAGGTTGGGACGGAAAGGGAGGGGGTGTGTGTTGAGAGGTGTGTAAGCCAGCTACTGCCGACCCTTGGTACAGTAGCAGGGAGAAAGAAGGCTGGGGACAGCCTGTATGAAGGTCCAGGGGTCAAAGTGCACAGCCCTGATTCTTACAAAGGAAACTTTCTGATCCGGCTCAACAGTTAACACTTAAAATATGGCAGCTATGTCCCCAACTCTACACAACACAAAGTTGCACAGATAAATAAGGTTCTTCAGCATACACATTCACTATCAGAACTAACCTAGGCTCTCCATGAACTTGGAGAACCCCAGTGACAGTCCCCATTTGATAGCACAGGCTTCATCCGTGTGTGATGGAGAGGCAGCTTGAGTTATGTGGATGGAGAAACCTCAGGCAGTGACATTGTGGCTTCCAGCACAGCAGCGCCTCTAGGGAGGACGTCGATGTGGGGTGCTGGTGTAGTTTTGCATTCTTGGGGGCACACCAGCCAGCTGGGTGCAGTTAGCCACCAGACAACAGTGTTACCTAACACAAGCAAACACGAGTGACCCATTAGCTATCCTGTGTGGTGACCCTAGAGGCCTATGTGGCGGCAGAGGACATGCCCAGAGTGCCAGCCACAGCATGTACACTCCATCAGTTTCTGCTGTGAGATCAGCCTCTGTTCAGAACCTCAGCTTTGTCTGCGTATCGGGGCAGGAGAGGTGGCCATGCCCACTTGTCCCTCTTTCCAGTTTGTTGTCTGTCAGGGATACCACACCTGCTGCTGTCTTGCCTGTCCCTAAGTTGTATTTTTTAAACAGTGGTTTGAAGCCAGATGTAGTGACACACACTTTCATCCCAGAGTTCAGAAGGCTGAGGCAGATGGATTGCTGTAAGTCCAAGGGCAGCCTGGACTGCTCCATGAACCTAGGCTGCCTCCTGAGCCACTGTGAGATCTTCAAAACCAACAAGAGCAGTTGGTAGGGGCACTGCTCTGTTCTCTTACAGGCAGGGAGTCTGAACTGAGTCCAGAACACCAGGGGCTCAGGGCTGTTTCTCCTCATAGGATCTGTAAATGCCAAGACTTAACTCCTTTGCTTGGGGTCTGAGGTGCCACTCACAGGACTTCTTGAGTTTATTCCTAGCACTATGCAGAAAACCAAAAACCCAAACAACTTCTGTTCCTGAAGTGGGCAGGGAGCTACGGTGTCTGCTGTCATGTTGTGGGCCCAGCACTGTGTTCTGAACCAGGACATTGAGTATGAGGTGGCATATTTCTAGCTAAAGTTCTTTTTCTTTTTTTCTTTCTTTCTTTCTTTTCCTTTCTTTTTTTTTTTTTTTTTAAGAACAGTATCTCAGCCACGTGTGGTGGTGCACACCTTTAGTCCCAGCACTTGGGAGGCAGAGGCAGAGGCAGAGGCAGGTGGATCTCTGTGAGTTTGAGGCCAGCCTGGTCTACAAAGAAAGTTCCAGGGTAGCTAGAGCTATACAAAGAAACCCTGTCTCAAAAATCCAAACAAACAAAAACAAAACAAACAAAAAAACCCCAGTATCTCAATCTGGCCTGAAACTGGCAAACCACCTGCCTCAGTTTTCAGTAATGAAAGGCCACCTGGATTCTACATCTCCACCGCCATTCTTGGTCAGTGCTTTTCCCTTCAGCTCCAGGCCTTCCTGCCTCCCTCAGCTCTCCCTCACCTCATCTCTCCCTCAGTCCAGTGACCACTAGGAGCCCTTCTTTGCTACTCACCCGTCCCCTGATCCAGCAGGCCTGACTCCCTCTTTTGAAGGGCACCAAATTTCCCTCTTACTTGATGCCTACTCTTCCATTGCCCTGCGGCCCTCACAACCTCCCCTTCCAGGACGGCAGGGCTCAGGCCACTGAGAGCAGAATACCCTGGCAGTGTAGGCACAGAGCTGATGTCTACACAGCTGCCCACGCCTACACTGGTGCCCTGCCTCAGCCTCCTTTGTTCTAACCACTTGCAGAAGGAACAGCTGCACACTAAGGGTCGTCCATTCCGTGGCATGTCTGAGGAGGAGGTCTTCACAGAGGTGGCCAATCTCTTCCGTGGTCAGGAGGACCTGCTGTCAGAGTTCGGACAGTTCCTGCCTGAGGCAAAGCGGTCCCTGGTGAGTGCCAAGTGCCCAGGATCCTGCCCACACGATGCGTGGGGAGCTAGAGTCTGACATCGAATCTTATACACTGTGACCGCAGTGCTGTGGGGGAGGAGCCAGTGTGAGGACTGTATTCCCAGACTTGCAGAAGTAGGTGAGGAGGGCTTTGACCCAGGACCAGACGCACTAGGTTTTCTTCCGTAGCTGTGGCCTGAGGCCTTCCAGAGGTGCCTCCGCTGCCGCTGCCGCCTCCTCCTCTTTTTCTTATGCATGCTAGTCTTTTGAAAAGTAGAGATGAAATTCATGAACCATAAAGTTCTCTTTAAAGTATATAATCCTGGGCTAGGTGTGGCGGCATACGCTTTTAATCCCAGCACTCAGAGGCAAAGGCAGGCAGTCTCTGAATTTGAGGTCACCCCATTGACCCCCCAACCCCCGAATTTCCCTGCTCTGGACATTTGTCACTGGTCTGTGGCCTTGTGACAGTGTCCTGTCTTTTGAGATTGGTCTGCATTTAGCTGCTGTTAGTGTTCCCTCCTGCTTGTTGATGCTGAGTAATCCTGTTCCTGAGGTGGGCTCGTCCATTCCGTCCTCTCGTGTTGTGGACGGACATGGCGTGATTTGCCTCGAAGCTATTGGGAGTGATGCCACCGTGAACCGACTTGTACAAGAAATTGTTTGGATGAGTGATGGCAGCTCTGGCCCTGACCTCCATGGGCTTCCCAGATCCCATGGCAGTTTCATTGAACTTTCTGAAGAACTTAGAAAGTGTTTTCCACATCAGTGGCTTTGTTTCCCCACGTCCACTTTGTTTTTTAACTGTTGGACGACTGTCGGGTGGGATGTGTCTTGGCTGTGATCACATCCCCACTGTATCACGTCTGTATACCGGCTGTTAAGATCTTGTGTTAATTCATTGCTCTTTGTGTATGTGCATGTTTTGTCTGTGTGAGTTTATGTGCATCACACAGATGCAGGTGCCCATGGAGGCCAGAAGAGGGCATCAGATCCCCTGGAACTGGAGTAACGGGTGGTTGTGAGCTGCCATGTGGGTGGTGGGACCTGAACCCAGGTCCTCTGTAAGAGCAGCTAATGCTTGGTGCTGTAACCGCTGAGCCATCTGTCTGCAGCCGCAGCTGAGTGAGTCCTTGTTGTGCACCCACAAGCTTCCTAGATGTTTGATCTGCAGTTTCTCACCTCTGTCTCCTGTCATCTTTTCTCTGCTTGGTCATGTTTTTGATGCACATAGTCTTTTGATTAATTTTTTTCCCCCACATCACTCTTAGTATTAAGCTTTAGAAGCTGTTGCACAGTTGAGGTCATGAGGTTCCCCCTATTTTCTTACAGTTTTAAACTTGAGCTGCATTTTGTATGTGGGGCGTGAGGTGGGTCCAGTCTCAGATCTCCTTGTCCAGCACAGCTGTAGAAGGGCTGCCATGCTTGGCACCATGTTGACAATGTCACCATGTACGTGGGTGCTTGTGACAACTGGGTTGCCATCTGTTGGTCTGTGTATTCTCAGGCCAGCCTGGCACTGGCACTCCAGCCTTTGAAGGGGGTTCAAGAGCAGGAATCCTGTGTCGTCCACCACCTCCTCCTTCCCTGTCAGAACTGCTCAGCTTTCAAGACCCCGGATTGTTGAGTGTGGTTTCTTTGTTTGTTTTCTCTTTGAGACTGGGTCTTCTGCAGACTTGTCTTCATCACATGACCCTCCTGCCTAGGCTCCCTGAGCTCTGCAGTCACTGTCATGGGCCACTTACTACTCCTGGGTCATTTATTACATATGTGTTTGTGTGCATGCCACAGCTGGTGAGGAAGTCAAAGGACAACTTGGAGGCGTAAGTCTCGGGATCACACTCGGGTCCAAGCAGTTACCCACTGAGCCATGTTGACATTGGCCTGGTTTTTGGTCTAGTCAGGTGTTTGCATCCTGGTGTTGCCATGGTTTTCTTGGGCTTCCCTTACCCAGGCCTGTGGCCAGTGGCCACCGGGTTTGTCACCATGTCTTGGACACAGAGTATCAGCCTAGGGCTGTGTCTTGATGATAGATCACTGCTACCTGGTATCTGGTTGCCCTCCAGGGCCTAGATGATGGCCGAGCCGTGGGAGCCACTGTGCCTTCCAGCCTCAGGAGAGCCATGCTGTACATTGCCCTCGGGCCTTGCTTCCTCCTCAGAGCTGTGACATCTGTTCACTCAGGTGAGACCATGAGCTGCTGGCTCACTTCAGGTCATGAGTGCGTTGCCAGCTCCTGGAACAAACTGTGGGGGCATGTCCCTGTCATTGCCTCACTGAATGTCCACATGGGGTGAGCAGCACTCCCCTACTCCATGTCCTCAGAGCTGCACAGACCTACAGAGGCTCTTGAATGTGCCTGGAGGGAGACTGGGCCCCTTGCTCACCTCTGCTGTCTTGAGTCCTCGTCTGCCTGTTTCTCTGAAGTTTAGAAGTTCTTGAGAGGGTCCCCCTTTGAAATCATGACTTTGGTTCTAATGTCACTGTGACAGGCACTGTGCAGAACCTAAGGGAAGAAGGCTTCGTCTTGGCTCATGGTTCCCTAGGTCTCTGCTGCTGTCCTCCCTCCCTGGGTGCTGAGCCTGCTGTGAGGAGAGACTAGGGCGGAGGGTGGGCACTGGTGGGGACTGGTAGGGACTGGTGGGCACTGGTGGGCACTGGTGGCAGAGGCTGCCCCACAGACACAGTGGACAGCGGGCCTGATGGCCCTTCACCCTCCCTCTAGCCAGGCCCCACCTCCTAGCTTTTAGGACCTCCCAGAATAGCACACAAAGCCATCAGTACATGAGCCTTTGGGAGAACACTTCATCTGGATACCATGGTACCCCATTCCTATCAGGAGAATCCTGACTGCCTCTGGGGACCATAATAGTATGCAGGAGAGGGGTATCACCTCCAGGGTCCTGATGGCATGGCCACAGATTATACATTAGAATGAATTTCCTGTCAACTGCTACTCAAGTTGGGACTGGTATTTGGGTCTTGTCCTTAGATCTGGGTGCAACATCTGAACAGCGTGGCTGTGGCTCAACACCCCTTGGAATTGGGAGCTTACGTCATCCTCCACTGCCTTTCTCTGAGCTACCCCTGATGGCATGGAATTGATGGTGTCAGTTGAAGCCCAGGGGAGTTCTGAGTTGAGGGTCTCATAGCCCCTGTAAGTCTTACTTTGCAGCTCCCTTGCTTTCCGCAATGGTGGACCTGGTGCCCTGAGGTCTTGCAGGCTGTCTGTGTAGCTCTGACCCCCTGGGCTGGTGGTGAGACGGGCTTAGTAGCCAGTTTAACCAGCCATTGGCCTGAGGCCCTGGTTCCATCCCAGCCCACAGGAAAGCCAGAAACAGCAAACATGTCTGCTGGGCCAGGTTGATGGTTTACTTAATACCTGTACTCTGAAGGCACAGGTAGGTGGATATCTGTGAATTCTAGGCCACCAAGGGCTTACATAATAAGACACAAAATGATAATTGTTAGGTCTCAACCCAGGACAAATGGCTAACTGAGGTACCTATTTAACATATTGAAGCAGCCACTGGCCACCAGTCTCTCTCTCTAAGCATGACCAATACTACCAGTTACAGAGTCCTGGCTCTCCTCTGCACTTCTCACCCTACCCTCTACCCTAAACCTCTCCCTCCTAGGGGCTCTGATCGCTTTAAAACTCAAGACATTTTGGACATGCAGCTCCTGGCTCCTGGCTGGCTCCACTCTTGGTTCTCTCTTGGTCTGTGCTGCACATATGCATGCACGTGTGTCTCACCAGATGAAATGGAGAAAAAATGGGGACATGACCACTTGCAAGTATGGTGGAGGAGGAAATTTATTGTAGATGTGAGGGAGAGCATAGTCAGAGGCATCTGGAACGGTCCAGACTGAACATGGCTGTGGAGGGTGGAGAGGGAGAGGGAGAGGCCCTGGAAACCCAGAGGCCGAGGGGTGGGGCACTTAGGGTGAGAAGTGCTCAGAGGGGCCAGGACTCTTAACAGGTATCGGCTACGTTGAGAGCTGATGGCCAGCATCCGCTCTTATGTGTTAAACAGCACCTCGGCATTCATCCAGGGTTTCTTTGGGACTTAACAAGAATAGCAATTATATAATAAAGAAACAGTTCCTGCTTGGGAGGCAGAGGTAGGTGGATCTCTGAGTTCAAGGCCAGCCTGGTCTACAGAGTGAGTTCCAAGACAGCCAGGGCTACACAGAAAAACCCTGTCTTGAAAAACAAAAGAAACCGCTCCGGAACCAGCAGTCACAACAAGAAGAGAGACCAACACTGTTCTCTGCTCTTCCTCCTCAGCACTGCCGGAATTGAGGGGCCACAGTGTCCCTGCCTCCAACATAACTATGAGCGAGCAGAGCTGTCCTGTGCATTGAGGCAGAAGGACTCTGTCCATCTCATAAGCTGTTGGATTCGTATTGTGAGGTTACAGACCTCACAGTCTTCATTTTCAGCCAAGGATAAACTGTGGTGTCATCCTCACTAAATCTGACTGCTGAGCACCAGTTGGGTCCAATCCCTGACACTGGCCACTTGGCCTCAGTGTAGAGAATCAGCCCTGCTCTGGTAGCTTGAAAATAGGTGGCCTCATCTGACCACAGTAGAGTGAGTGGGTGTGGCTATATGTCAATAAAACTTTATTTACAAAGTGGGCTCTTTACAGAGTGAATAGGTTTGGCTGTCATTAAAAACTTCACAGAATGAATGGGATGGCTGCAAACCAATAAAACCTCGTTTACAGAATGAATGTCTGTGGCTGTTGGCCATAGGCCCTATGTGAGTAGTAGGCCAGCAGCCCTGACGTGGTGTCGGTCTAGGCAAAGAACATTAACAGCTAGAGTGAGGAGTGTGTGGGCTGTGGTAGGACCAGCAGTGCTGAGTGCTCTGAAGCCAGGCTGGCAAGCGTCAGGTCACCCCTTCAGGGCCCATGCCACTGCACATTTTGTCCCTACCTGCCTCTTCAAAATTGGGAGTTTAGATCTGTAAGGATTCCCATGAAGAATTCCCTGGGAATACCTCTACTTGGGGTTCCTGGAACAGTTTTCAGTCTTTGAGCTATTTATTTTGAGATGGGGCCTGGCTATGTAGCTCACGCTGGTTCTAACTGGAGCTTCTCCTGCCTCACCCTCCTGAGGGCTAAGATGACAGCCATGTGCCACAATGCCTGTTTGTTAGATTTAGGGGTGTGCCTTTCCTGTGGCCGAAGGATAGTCCTTTATTGTAAAAACTTTGGCACCTCAAATAGGAATTTCTCTCCCAGAGAGGATCCCTTAAACTGTCTCTTCAGAGCTTTGCTGTGTGTTCGCACTTTTCCCGAATGAAACAGTAACACATGACTTCCTGCTGGTTCTCCCCTTTGTTTTTCTCTGCTCTGTGTGTTGTGCATTCCTGTTACAGCAGCAACACGGAGCAAAAGTGGGCATACCACTTGGCCGCCATCCGTTCTGTCTGAGTACACCACAGCTTCACTTTGCCCACAGTCTGGGCTAATAGCACATCCTTTGTGGTGTCTGTGTGTCTGGGTCCCACGGTGCTGTGGAACGCGGGGTAGCAGTGCTGACAGTGGTTCAGGGTGTTCGAGGGTCAGCCTCTCCTAGCTTCCAGGAGGAGTAGCATCCCTGTCTTGTCCGTTGGCTGAAACTTGCTCCACCAAATGCAGCTCTGATTCTCTCCTATGGCTGGGATGTGCAGTGAGCCCTGGAGCCCCCCATCGGGCCATCATTGCCAGGCACACAGTTTCACACGGGCTGTTCTGTTGCCTGCAGTGCACCACAGAGTAAGGGGCACTCCCTGACATGTTCTGTCATTCATGACAGGTCAAAACCTGGCTCCAAGCCCCCACTAGTGACCTGGATGACATCAGCTACTTCCTCTGGCTGATGGGGCTGTGTGCTGCTGCCTACCCCCTACCTAGAACGCTTTGTGTTTTCTGTAGACACCGTGGTCAGGTGTGCAATAGGGCCCTCTACCTGGCATACTCAGTTGTCTTGCTCCTGGACCTCTGACTCCTTGCTCGAGAGGCCACAGAGAGCCTTCTTGTGGCTGTGTACCAACATTCACCCAGTCATCTGTGTATTTGGTCTCTGCCTGCCCCAGAAAATAGAACCACTGCAGAGGCTCTGGCCTGTGGCAGACAGTGCCTACCAGGACTACAGGCCAAACAATTGTCTGCACAGATACATAGATGGGCCATCTGCCTTTCTCTAGTCTGACCACCACCTCTGTTTGTGTCCTTAGTTCACAGGCAATGGGCCATGTGAGATGAACAACGTCCAGAAGAACGAGGAGAAGAATCTGGAACACAGTAAGAAGCGCTCTCGACCCTCACTCCTGCGCCCCGTGTCTGCTCCAGCTAAGGTAACTGTCCATGTGGGTTCTTGCTGCACATGACGGGAGTGGTGTGGAGACTCAAAGCAGCAGGGGATCTGGAGGCCAGAGACTGTAGTCTTCGAGAAAAGGACATCTACTGGCCTGGCGCCCATTCCCCTGCTCCTGACCTGAGGTTGTTGTGAGGAGGAAGGGGGAGTTGGAAGGAAGGTGTGGCGCTGTTCATTCTCCTTTTCACTGTCATGACTCTTTCGTAGGTGGGGCTGCAATTGAAATGTGCAGTGGTATGGTTTGGTTACTGCACAACTGAGGAGTGAAGGTGGCTGACAGCAGTTCCTGGCCCGCTCATCACCCCGTGATGGTGGATCTCTAGTTCTGTCCCTCTGCGTGTTTACTAGTTGACTTTCTATAGTAATAAAGTTTTTTGGCATTTCTGTTTATTTAGTTATGTGCAGCACTGTCAACCCCAAGTCACAGTTCATTCCTATTCCTGGTGTCTTGACACCCAAACTGGCCTGGCCAGGGGGAGACCCTTCAGGCTGCCTTTGGGTCTCTTACCATGTCATGTTTTCATCGTTACCCGACTCTGGGGAGTGGCTATACAACAGGGCGCTTCATGCTATGGGTCTGGGTCAAACGCAGGTCCAAGCCTGGTTTGTTCATCGGTGGGGGGTGGGGGGCGGGGAGAAGAATGTGGCGTGTCTCAGATCAGAAGACATCTTCAGGGCTCATTTGGGATCCTCGGGTTGTCAAATGTGTGACAGGCATATTTCTTTACTTGCAAAATTATAACCCCTGCCCCAGAGTCCAGTTTAGAGACAAGTATCTGCACACAGCCTTAGACCTGGCCTCCTCAGGAGACCCCTGGTGTTGTCCCCTCCCTGTCTTCTAGTCCCCCTCTGGCCCACAGGACAGACAGGAACACAGTGTCTGTGTCCCCGAGTCCTGGTTAAGTGCTGCTGGGGTGAGCTAGCCGGCACAGTGCTTTCTCGGGTCGTTGAGGTGAAGCCCCAGGATACAGCACAAACTTTCTGAGCAGGCCCCTGGCCCCAGTCTCCCCAGTGGACATGGCACAGATCGCAGGATCTGCCTCCTCGGTGTTTGCCCTCCCTTTCCCCAGTCACTTGAGCGTGCCGCTTGGCTTCCATTGTCCCAGTTAGTGTCTTCTGAGCATGCGTGAATCTCTGCCTTCCATCTTCCCAGTCCGTGTCTACTAAGCATGCGTGAGGCCCTGGCTTACATTTTCCCAGTCCATATCTACAAATGTGCTCGAGGCTGAAGGTTCTATTTCCCAGCATCATCTTGGAAAGCATGACGTCAGGAGCGCTCCCGTGTCTTTTGAGCATGCGCGAAGCTATTTTCCCAGTCAGTGTCTTCCAAGCTTGTACTAGGTCTTTAGGTTCCATTTCCCAGTTTCTGCAGAGCATACGCCACGCCATGGTTCCATGTACCCTGTAAGCACCTGCCTAGCACGTGAGGCCTTGAGTTCTGGTTCCCTAGTACCTACGGCACATGCGTGAGACCCTAGGTTCTGTTCTCTGGCGGCTGTCAATCACGTGCAGGCCCCGTGCCTTCCCTGTTTCTTGTGGGGCTTGGACCATTACTGCACATGCCCGTGGCCCAGATTTTGTTTTTCACAGCCTTCCAAGTGTGCTCGATGCCAGGTTTGATCCCCAGAATGGCAGAAAATGAGCCATAGCAGGATTTGAGACCCCAGATCTGACAGGGTGCTGCTGTGGGCTTGCTTTTCCTTGGGTCCTGAGTTGCCCGCCCTCCCCGCCCCTGCCCAGTCACACAGAGCTAAGGAGGGAACAGCACCCTGATGCTAGGCGGCCAGACCTCACCCAGGGTCCTGGGGACAGGGACCTGCCAACTGCATTTGGAGCTTCCCTGGGTTCCGTGTACCCCACAGTACCTGTGGTGGGGACACACCATTAAGCCGAGGGTTTCTCTCTGCAGAAGAAGATGAAGCTCCGAGGCACCAAAGACCTGTCCATTGCTGCCGTGGGGAAGTACGGCACGCTGCAGGAGTTCTCCTTTTTTGACAAGGTGAGCCAGGCCTAGTCCCTCCAGGCACAGCTGCTTCCTGACAGGTCTGGAAGCAGGGCCACTGGGGTGCATGGGAGAAGAAAGCATAGGCGCGCCGGCCCACCCCATGTTTCAGGGCCATGCACATGCTGGCTCCACACGCGCACACATAAATGGCTTTTGCGATGCCCAATGCGTACCGTTTTTGCGGTAGTCTCCGTGTTCCCACAGGTACGCAGGGTGCTGAAGAGCCAGGAGGTGTACGAGAACTTTCTACGCTGCATTGCGCTCTTCAATCAGGAGCTAGTTTCCGGCTCAGAGCTGCTGCAGCTTGTCAGCCCATTCCTGGGGTGAGTGGCTCCCGGCTCCCTCCTATCCTACACACAGGCCCAGGGAAGTGAGCCCGGAAGTGTGTTTGTGCGCTGCCTTTCTTTTACATGTTGGCTTATTTCCTATGTGTGCACAGGTGGAGGGCAGAGGCAAGTTCTTGGGTGGGTCTCAGGAAGTAAACTCAGGTCGGCAGCCTTGGCAGCAAGCACCTTGACCCACTGAGCCATCTCGCCCACCTGTGTGGTTTTCTTCACTGATGAAAGCTGTTCCCCAGTCATTGTTGATAGGCTCTCATTTGTACAAAAGTGACTTGGAGAAAGCAGGTCCCGTCACCTTGTACACTGTGTATGGACAGTGTCTTTGTCTCAGATTATGACTCTTGACTTTATGATGATATGAGAGCTATTGCCATTGGGTAGACATTTTACCTGTGATTTACAAGTTGTAGATGTCGATATTTGGGGACTGGTGATGTACAGTCCCTCTTCTTGCAGGATTCTGGGCAGTGGCGTCAAAGGCAGCTTCTTGGTGGCCCTTCTCAGGTGTGCCATCCTGGTACAGCCTGAATCTGTAGTATGCTGAGCTGTGGGTTCATATTTAATGATATTTTCTCCTTTTTTGTATTTTCCAAGTTTTTACATGTATGTATATGGTGTTGCACATATTCCCCAAGTTGCCTTCCTGCAGGTGGTGAGTCTGCTGACCTCCACGTCACATGTGCCCTCCCTACAACAGTAAAATAAATACACGAAATACAAATTTAAAGGTATTACATTTTTAAAAAAATTAGCAGAAATATAGGTAGCCCTGGATGTCAGTTGCTGTAAAATTGTCCCACTTAACATGTATTCCATTTCTGTCCTGACTTCTGAGAATGAATCCACGGGGTCCTTTTGGGGAGGGGTCCCTCATGAGGGAGGGAGTCTTCACCCAGGAAGACAGCCACAGTGGACACAGCTGCTCTCTGTTCTGCCCTGTAGATCAGCCATGGACAGAAGTAAGTAAGTGGGGCAGAACTATGTGCCAATAAAGCTTTATTTAGAAGCAGTCCATGGGCTGATTGGCTGCAGTACCTGGCCTGGATCAAGGGCCAGTAAAGGTTCCTGCCTTTGGAGTCTGGTTTCAGCCTGCTTAGACTGGACCAGTCAGTAGAGTCACCTAGAAAGCAGTGCAGGGAGACAAGCCCAGCCTACCCCAGGACGCCAGCGTAGGGCGGGGACCTTGGTGAGGGACTGCATGGGCAGGAGTGTCTCCCAGGCCTGGGCACAGCCAGCGGCCAGAAGGACTCATGTCAGGGCTTGGGGGCAAGGCTGGCATCTGTCTGTGTTTATAGCCTAAGAGAGTTTATTTCTAGTCTGTCCATTCTAGACTGTAGCTTGGGCACAAGTTGGCTGTGACCTCTGTAGCTGACTGACCGGTCACAGGGCTCTTGGGACTCTTGAGTGTTTTTTTGTTTCTTCCTTCTGTTTTTTTGTTTTTTTGTTTGTGGTTTTTTTTGTTTGTTTTTTGTTTTTCTTTGAGACAGGGTCTCTTTCATAGCTCTGGCTGTGCTGGAACTCACCATGTAGACCAGGCTGGCCTTAAACTTACTGAGATCTATCTCCCTCTGCCTCCCAAGTGCTGGGATTAAAGACATGTCACTACACCCTGCTTTGTTTCTCTCTCTTTTTTTAAAAAATTAATTAATTAATTATTTTTTATTTTATGTGCATTGGTGTTTTGCCTGTATGCATGTTTGTGTAAAGGTGTCAGATCCCCTGGCACTAGAGTTACAGAAGGTTGTGAGCTACCATGTGGGTGCGGGAATTGAACCTGGGTCCTCTGGAAGAGCGGTCAGTGCTCTTAACTGCTGAGCTGTCTCTTCATCCCCCTCTCTTTGTTTTTGAAGTTAGAGGACAGAAAATGAAGGCAGTGGGGCCCACAGCGGTTATTCCCGGTGTGCTCTGTAGCCTAGTGCAGCTGGCGAGGTGTGCAGTTGTAAGGGGGGTGTGGTTGGTGATAGGTGGGGAGAACCCTCCTCCCTTCCCTAACATTGAATTCTGATTCAGATCATCTTTGAAGTTCCACAAGCACAAGGCCATTTTCACAACTCTAGATTATTTTCAAGAGGCCCAGTGCCCACTTACAGTTTCTGTCTGTCTTTGAAGAAAATTTCCAGAACTCTTCGCACAGTTCAAGTCCTTCTTGGGAGTGAAAGAGCTATCCTTTGCACCACCTATGAGTGACCGGTCTGGAGATGGCATAAGCAGAGAAATTGACTATGCATCTTGTAAACGAATTGGATCCAGCTACAGGGCACTTCCCAAGACCTACCAGCAGCCCAAGTGCAGCGGAAGGACTGCCATCTGCAAGGAGGTAGTGCCCTGGGGTCACAGGTCAGCCCTTCACAGCGGGAGGGTGGCCATCTGCAAGGAGGTAGTGCCCTGGGGTCACAGGTCAGCCCCCCACAGCAGACAGCCTTGGGCCAGGGTTCCAACCGCCTGAAGACATCTAACAGTGAGGGTGTCACCAGAGCCCAGCTCAGCCTCACGCCCTGTTGGATGGCCATGCTAAGAGTTCACACAAGTGTGGGGAATTGGTCAACTTTATCACTGCCCGAGTTCTGCCCTGTCCCCAAGTGTCTTAGGGTTTCTGTTGCTGTGATGAAATCCCAAGACCAAAACGACTTGGGAGGAAGGGATTTATTTCATAGTCCGTCACCCAAGGAAGTAAGGGCCAGACCCTGGAGGCAGGAACTGAAGCAGAGGCCATGGATGAGTGCTGCGTATGGGCTTGCTCCTCATGGCTTGCTCAGCCTGCTTTCTTATTTTTATTTATTTATTTTTTTCACAGTGGCATATATCTTTATTTTTTTTGACAATTTACATACAGTCATTTATTCTTAGCACTTTGACTAGTTATATATAAGCCTCTGTGAAGTGGTGCCCACTGCAAAAGAAACTTCTCTGGCCAAGGCTGACAGCAGCACAGATCTATGGATATAAATACTTCAAAGGCAGTTTGATGACATGATCACTTAGCAAAACAATAATAGGGTTACTCCTCATGGCATACAACCTCCCCAGCCATGTGTTGTTGTGTTTTTGTTTTTGTTTTTTAAATGCCGAATGCGGTTTATTGAAGGAGGGAAGAGGTCTTAAATACAGGCTTACAGCACAATAGGAGAACCCTGGAGGGCAGAAGTTCGCTACAGATGTTTTACAGTCTTGCATCTAAGCTGTTAACGCCCATTGTGCAGGATGCATAGACAAGGAACTTCCCTTAAGCATTCAGGAGGGTGAAACCTGGGAGGGAATTAGCATAGGGAGGATATCAAGGTCAAGGTCAGCAAGCAAGGCAACAGTTATCCAAAACAGGGGCCAGGACCCTACAGGTCCCCCTTTTACTAATAAATGAGCTTCTGACTTAGGTTGCATGGGACATCAGCAGGTCACCTTACCCGTCATGGAGATGCCTGACCAGGCCACACAGGCGCTCTGTCTTAGGTTGGTGAGCGCCCCCCAGGCATTACCTGTCTCTGAATACTCATTATCATACAGGCTTAATCGTGTGTGAGCTGCAGAGTTAACTGCTGCCAAAGATCTCA
This sequence comes from Peromyscus nudipes, assembly GCA_902168325.1. Lineage (NCBI taxonomy): Eukaryota > Metazoa > Chordata > Mammalia > Rodentia > Cricetidae > Peromyscus > Peromyscus nudipes. The sequence continues at coordinate 22,498 of CABHPH010125683.1, forward strand.
AAGTGGCGCTGGGCTTGCAATCTGTGTGTTCGACACAGAAAAGACCAACAGAGGTCCTAACCCACTCATAGCCAGTAGGCTAAAGGCAATTGAGCCATTCCCTTCCTTAATGAGCCTTACGGCAAATTGGAGTCCTTGTAAGATGGTATCCCAAAAGCAAATGGAACTTGAGTTTATAAATTTATAATTTTCAAAGCCAATCGAGATGTATATAACTACTGAATTAAATTTATCATGCCCAATAGAATGAAAGATTAACTAACTGTGTTAGCTACGTGTGGACATCCACTGGCATGGATACAACTCCAGGAACACCAACCACCAAGGTCCATTTTTCTTGATCCCAGCACGACTTAATCAGGCAGCTCTGCAAAAGAACAACTAAGAACCATAAAGATAAAACAGGCAGCTCACAAGGAGTATAACTAATGGTCTTATAATGGCTACATTTAGGCTGATAAATTTTAAGGTATCTTCCAAGGGCAGCCTGCTTTCTTATACAGTCAGGACCACCTGCTCAGGGGTGGCGCTGCCCACAGGCCAGTCTGGGAGGTCATTTTCTTAATTGAAGTTCCCTGTTCCCAAATGAACCAAGCTTATGTCAAGTTGACATAAAACTAGCCAGAACATTGTGTGTTCAGTGTGACCCTTGAACACCTTGTCAGGTTTGTAGAGTCCCTTATGAGGGACTCAGGAGTCCCACTGAAGTTTAGACAATTTATAGCCCAAGGATCTACTAAGTATTGCAAAGCAAATCTGGTCCACTGCTTGTCAGTAAAGCTTTGTTAGCACACAGCCATGCCTTTTATGGACACCCTGCCTGTGGCTACTTTCTTGAGACAAAGGCCAAGTTGGGTATTCAAGACAGAGGACCCAGACCACAAAGATTAAAATCTTGGGGCTTAGGCCCATCATGTGATGGGTGCTGGGTCCTGAGACCCTGCTGTGTGTTCAGCACCACAGCCCTGGCCTGCTCAGGAGCAGCTGGAAGTAACTGCTCACGTCGTCTGTACCAGCATGCTTAGTGACACTCCTTTCCTCTGGTCCAGGTCCTGAATGACACATGGGTGTCCTTCCCGTCCTGGTCGGAAGACTCTACCTTTGTCAGCTCCAAGAAGACGCCTTACGAGGAGCAGCTGCATCGCTGTGAGGACGAGAGGTTTGAGGTAGGTGAGGCTGCGAGTCTGATCCACCTGCACCCCTGCCTGCCTGTCCTCTGGCCACCCAGCCCAGTGCCTTCCTAGGGCAGCTCAGTCCTGCAGTCTTTCACCCCTGCCACTCGGAGCAGCTCCCAAAGCTCCCTGCTTTCAGCTCTGCCAGCTCTGGAGCCCCCAGCACATCACCACAGCCTTTCTTTCAACTAAAGACAATGTGAGGCTGGAGAGACGGCTCAGCAGTTAAGAGCACACTGGCTGCTCCTCCAGAGGTCCTGCGTTCAATTCCCTGCAGCCACATGGTGCTCACAGCCTGTGTAATAGGATCTAATGCCCTCTTCTGGCCTGCAGGTATACATGCAGAGCACTCACACATAAAATATAAATCAATCAATCAACTAACAATCAATCAACTAAAGACAGTGGGTTAGTTAGCTTAAAACTAAGTTAGCTTTATTTTTATTGATGCTGTAATTGAGCTCTCAGACTCCACGACCCTCCTGGGGACAGGCAGATAACCACTCTTCTTATCCCAAAGTCCACATGTCTTCTTTTTGATTGGCTTTTCTTTCTTTTTAAGATTTACTTATTGTTATTTTATGTATGTTGGTGCTTGCCTGTATATAGGTCTGTGCATTGTGTGTATCTGGTGCCCACAGAGGCCAGAAGAGGGCATTGGATCCCCTGGAACTGGAGTTAAGGACAGTTATGAGCCACCATGTGGGTGCTGGGAATTAAACTCCAGTCGTCTGGAAGAGCAGCCAGTTCTCTTAGCCACTGAGCCAGCTCTCCAGCCCTTTGTTTTCTTTTTGAAACTGTCTCTCTTTGTAGTGTAGGCTGGTATACTACTTGTGATCCTCCTGCCTCAGCCTTCCAAGTGCTAGGATGACGGGGCATGCTCCCCACCCCAGGCTCGTGTGCGTGCGTGCGTGCGTGCGTGCGTGTGTGTGTGTGTGTGTGTGTGTGTGTGTGTGTGTGTGTTTCCATTTTACGCTATGACAAGTGTCCTATGAACAGGGCAGCTGCTGGGAAGTGGGGTGTGAACGGCCATGCCCGGGGAAGCCTGCCTTTGGTGTCCCACGGTGGGAGGACACAAAGGAGGCTGATTGTGGCTGATATCCCCCGTCCTGGGCAGTGCCACCCACCCATGAGGACAGCCTGTGCCTGAAGCACCTCTTTGAAGTCCTGTATTCTGTTTGAGACAAGGTTCTCTTGGAACGCATGGTTTCCTTCTGCCTCCCATGTGCTGGGGTCATGTTAATACTGCTGTACCAACCTCTAAACTTCAGTATGAATTTGAGAGGGGCAGATAATCAGACTGTAGTGGCAAGTGTGTGTGTGTGTGTGTGTGTGTATTGTGTGATTCTGTAACTGGTGGAGTCAAGGCCTTGAACCCCACAGGCCCCCTGATCTCTCTGCTGTTCTAATAATCAATAGCCATGTTGTTTGAATCCTAAATGGTCTTTTAATAAAAAAACCTGGAGCCTTATATCAGGGTGAAAGCTGAACGATCAGAGAAGCAGAACAGCCAGCCACTAGTTGAACCTCTACAAAATCCTCAGCCTAAAGAGAGAGTTCCTGTTTCCTCACACCTTATGTACCTTTCTCTGCCCTGTCATATTACTTCCTGGGATTAAAGGCGTGTGTGCTTCCCAAGCAAAGGCATGAGATCTCAGGTGCTGGGATTAAGGGTGTGTGCCACCACTGCCTGACCTCTATGTCTAATCTAGTGGCTGGCTCTGCCTCTGATCCTCAGGCAAGTTTATTAGGGAATACAATATATCACCACATTTTCCCTTTTTTTTTTGTCTAAAATAATAAAAGGTTATAACTAATATAAGAAAAACTATTTACAATAAGTATATATAATATATACAGTCAAGAATTATATTAACAATGTCCAGTCTATTAACATTTGACAAATTCAGAGAAAATACTCCATTATTAATCCTATTTTGGTGAGTCCAAAATGATGTACTTAATTCATTTTCTATCCTAACTTGTATTACCAACCAAAAACTATCGTTTTATATCTTTCAAACTTATACATTTACACCTCTGTAGTAAGTTTCTTTTCTGAATTTGTTTACAAGGAAAAATATAACTATAACTATCTAATCTTCAACTGCATCAGAGACCCAAGAAGGAAATAATATTACCTAAGTAAGCAGGAAGTGCAACAAGCGACTTCCAAAAAATGTGAGTTATGACAGAGACAGCTGGCTGCCTGGACAGTCACCCAAGGTTCCTCTGCAACATTGGGGCATCCATCTTCGACCTACAGGCCTAGCATATCTGACAGACTCAACTGTGAAGCAGGATTTTCTAAAGGGCCTTCCTACCTTGTCTTGGCAAGGTTCGTCAGTCCTTTCTTTTGTGTCCTGCTTGTTCATTTTGGAACACAATATATCACCACATAGCCACACTCAGCCTGCCCCTTCCCTCACCCCGTGAACTCCTCTGTCCCACCCTCTACTGCTTTGTCATTTTGTGTGGTGGCACATGCCCTTGATCCCAGCACATGGCAGACAAAGGCAAGAGGCTTGCCTAAGTTCCATGCCAGCCTGAGCTATGATACAAAGCCCTGTCTCAAAAAGATGAAAAAGTAAACAGGAGCCTGGGAAGAGGACTCAGCAGTTAAGAGTGCTGACTACTCTTGCAGAGACTGTGGTTCAGGTTCTGGGACCCACTTTGGGCAGCTTACAGCCTCCTGTTATGCCAGCTCTAAGGAGTCCAGCACCACCTTCTGGCCTCCAGGGGTACTGCACTCATGGCACAGATTATGAAGTACTAATGATGGCCACTATAGTGCCCAAGCACCCCATGAGGTGGTATGTACCACTCCTGTACTGTTAGAGCTCCACCCCTCCCACAGGAGTGTGCTGTGGTGGGCACCCACACTTAATGGCTCCATCTACAACTCCTGACCACCCACCATACGCCATGATCACCTTCACACACCTCACTGGGGCCCCCAGTGCTGACCATGCCTGCCCCTCTCTGCAGTTAGATGTTGTCCTGGAGACCAACCTGGCCACCATCCGAGTGCTGGAGAGTGTGCAGAAGAAGTTGTCAAGGATGGCACCTGAGGACCAGGAGAAGCTCCGCCTGGATGACTGCCTGGGTGGCACATCGGAGGTGATCCAGCGCCGTGCCATCCACCGCATCTATGGTGACAAGGCCCCCGAGGTCATCGAGAGCCTCAAGAGGAACCCCGTCACCGCTGTGCCTGTCGTTCTGAAAAGGTGTCCCCACCTTCCACTTCCCTCCCTGCCTTGGCATACAGGGGAGCTACTAGGGTTCCTCACCAGGGGTGTCCCCTGACCCAGTCTCCGGGGCTGAAGGCAGGTGCTGGCCCCCAGCTGACTCTCCCACTCCAGGCCTGAGCCAAGTCTTGGCAGCCAGGCTCCCAGACACCTGGTGGTCATATTTGTCTCCAGGTGTGGACGTGCAGTCTCTTTGGGGTGGGTGGGTTCTGGGACCTCCAGACCCTTCTAGAATTTGAGTCAGTGCTCACATAAGCCCACGCCTTGTGCATGCCTGTCCATCACCCCTAGGTGACTTAGAACACCTGTGGCAGTGCATGTGCTGTGTGTCCAGTACTTAGGCTTGGTTGAGTCCTGGGATGTGAAGGGCAGACTGACTATAAAACACAAACTTCCCCAGCCCGCTGTTTCCTGACAGGGTTGGTAACAGCTAAGTGGGCAGCTGGGCGCCTGGGAGGAGGCGGAGCCACTGCTGGAGAGACCCTCAGTAATTAAGAGCACTGCCTGCCCTTCCAGAGGACCCACATGGCAGCTCACAGCTATCTGTAATCCAGGGGCACCAGGCATGCATGTGGTGCACATACATGCAGACAAAACACTCGTGCATATAAAATTATATATTTTTTTTAAGTAGCCATGTTGTTTATGTGGGACCACTGCCCCCTCCCTCTCCCTCTCCTCTGTGTGTTTTTTGGTTTTGGTTTATTCGTGTGTTCGTTCGTTCTGGTGATAGGGTCTTATGTGGCCCAGGCCTTGGACTTACCGTGTGCCCCTGGCATCCTTTTAACTCCAGATCCTGAGTGCTGGTAGGGCGTCTTGCGTATGATGCTGGGCTCTTTTTCGTTTCGGTTTTTTTGAGACAGGGTCTCTCTGTGTAACAGCCCTGCCTGTCCTGGATCTCGCTCTGTAGATAAGGCTGGCCTTGAACTCACAGAGATCCGCCTGCCTCTGCCTCCCCTGTGCTGGGATTAAAGGTGTGCACCACCACTCCCTGGCCTTTTTTATTGTTTTTTGAGATGGGGGTTTCTCACTATAGCCCAGGCCAGCCTAGAACTGGATATCCTCTGCCTCAGCCTCCCCCATGTGGGCTTGCTCTTTGAGGTTGGGAGTAGGGGGCCTTCCCCTGGGGTTCCTGGAAGGTCTGGGCACCAGGTGCTGAGCTCCACTCCCACAGGCTGAAGGCCAAGGAGGAGGAGTGGCGGGAAGCACAGCAGGGCTTCAACAAGGTCTGGCGAGAGCAGTATGAGAAGGCATACCTCAAGTCCCTGGACCACCAGGCCGTGAACTTCAAGCAGAACGACACCAAGGCGCTGCGCTCCAAGAGCCTGCTCAATGAGATCGAGAGCGTCTACGATGAGGTGAGGCATGCTGAGCGGCCACTGCGGGCCGCCTCACACCCCGCCCGCAGAGCTGCATAGTCCTTGCTTTACAGTGGGGAAGGCTGCTGCTTGCTGGACTTTGTCCTGGGATTTTCTTTCTGCTGTACAGATTTTTTTTGGTTTGTATGAGAGTGAATGTGAGTATAGGTGTGCTCAGAGGTTTGCTATCTTCTTGGAGCTGGAGTTAACAGGTGGCCGTGAGCTACCAGAAGCCCAACTCGGATCCTCTGCAGGAACATCAGATATTCTTAGCTCCTGAGCCATTTCCCCAGCCCCCACAGTGTGACATTTGAGGGCAGTTGTGGTGGCGTGGGGTAAAACACTTGCTTAATTTGAGGACTGGGTTCCAAATTGAGGTAACCACAGGGGAAGAAAGATTGTTGAGGTGTCCATATATTAGTAAATCAGTCTCCATTGCTGTGACAAGCATGTGAGAGACCATTCAACAAGAGGAAGGTTGGTGTGGCTCATGCAGTCTGCCTGGCTCCTCTGCTGCCTTAGAGGAAGGTTGGTGTGGCTCATGCAGT
>CABHPH010125683.1:28833-67060 GCA_902168325.1 Peromyscus nudipes
CTTTAGAGGAAGGTTGGTGTGGCTCATGCAGTCTGCTGGCTCCTCTGCTGCCTTAGACTCTAACAAGGTGGCAGCATCATGGTAAAGAGAGAGGAGCACAGGCGAGACACCTCAGGTACAGCCCCAGGTCCCCCCAGTCAGACCCACCTGTCCTACTTCCCAGGAATACCAGTCAGGAAGCCATCATCAGGTCAGTACCCAGGAGGCCTCGTGGTCCATTCACCTGGAGTGATTGATTGGTCTACCCACTGGGACCAGGGTACCCAAACTCTAGCACTGCCCTAGCTTGCTTTCCGTTCCTGTGATAAGCACATAACCACAAGCGCTTGGGGAGGACAGGGTTTATTCAGCCTCGGGTCCGTCGTGGGGCAGTCAGGACAGGGGCTGACACAGGCATGGAGGGATGCTGTTTACTGGCTTGCTCAGCCTGCTTTCTGCAACCCAGGACCATCTGTCTAGGGGTAGTGCCACCTGCAGTGAGCTGGGTCTCCTCGTCGAGGTTCCTCTTCCTAGATGACACTCATCTGTGTCAAGGTGACAGGCAACACACACACACACACACACACACACACACACACACTGGAGCACAAGCATTGTGACATAAACAAACTAGGGGACTTGGGAGGCCAGAGGAAGCCCAGGGTGTGTGTGGCACTGGTGGGTGGGGCTCTGGCCGTGGGGTCTTTGAGTACCGAGTTGAGCTTCCCAGTCTTCAGGAAGAGAGTCTGACCTCTGATGAGAAGTGTGCTGGCAGACTGGGTCTTGCCTCTGATGGTGCTTGAGGGACCTCCAGAGCTTCACCATGCACTGGCCCGTGAGAGTGGAGGTGACACCCAGCCCGCCCCCAAAAAGCTCCCTGTCTAGAAACAGTGTCTGCCTCTCCACACAGTCCTAGTGTTGATGCCCCAAGAGAGGGCCGAGTACAGAGGCACCTGGGGTGGGGGAGGGGCAAGTAGTGGTCACCTTTGGGTTTGGGAAGGTCATTATCCAGATCAGCACGAAGAGATTCGCCTGGACAGTGAGCAGCCAGCATGCTCAGAGGCCCTGTGCTCAGCAGGAGGGAGCCTGGCCAAAGAGAGACTAACAGAGTCGCAGGCCGAGGACTAAGGGACCTAAAAGCCTGGGGCAGGTGCCCATGCTCTGGTTGACTAAGGAGCAGGACAGGTGACAAGCTGTTTTCATGGGGGCAGGGGATAGGATGTGGGGAGGGGCTGTGGAGTGGAGCTGAGTTTTTGAGTGGCAGATGGCGAAGGCCCCTGGTACACTCTGAGCCTCTCTCCAGGGAGACCTTACCCCGTGGTCAGGTCTGTGGGAAGCCCAGAACGGTGGTTCTGTCATCTCATTGCAGTCCTCTGGTGCTAACGTTGGCAGTGACAGGGTCTTGGTTTGCCCAGTGGAAAAATAGGCAGGTTAGGGAACCCTCCAGCGGAGCTGTGAACCTTTGAGAGGAGAGGAAGGGTGGGTGTGTGCCCCACTTGCTCATCCTTTCTGAGGAGGCTGTTATGCTGGGGATGGGGCTCGGGTGATTGGCAGGCCATGCCCACTGATTGGCACCTTTACAGCACCAGGAGCAGCACTCGGAGGGTCGCAGCGCGCCGTCCAGCGAGCCGCACCTCATCTTCGTGTACGAGGACCGGCAGATCCTGGAGGACGCGGCTGCGCTCATCAGCTACTACGTGAAGCGGCAGCCGGCCATCCAGAAGGAGGACCAGGGCACCATCCGCCAGTTGCTTCACCGCTTTCTGCCCAGCCTGTTCTTCTCGCAGCAGCGTCCTGGCGCCTCCGACGACTCCGCGGACGAGCGCGACCGCGACGGGGAGCCGGAGCCCAGGCGGCCGGCCGATGAGAAGCCCCCCGTGGATGTGCCTCCCGAGCCGCCCAAGGCCCTGGACGACGTGTATAGCCTGTTCTTCGCCAACAACAACTGGTACTTCTTCCTGCGGCTGCACCAGACACTGTGTGCACGCCTGCTGAAGATCTACCGGCAGGCGCAGAAGCAGCTGCTGGAGCATCGGCGGGAGCAGGAGCGGGAGCGGCTGCTGTGCGAGGGCCGCCGCGAGAAGGCCGCCGACCCTGCCATGGAGCTGCGCCTCAAGCAGCCCAGTGAGCGCTAGGACCGAGACCCCGGCTACCCTCTGCCCCTTTAGGCCTCCTTGGTGGAGGGTGGTGGAGGACCCAGGGCCCTGGCCTCCCTAGAGTCCCTAGAGTCTGGGCTGCTGCGTGTGCAGGTCCCCCTGCCGGTGAGTGAAGCAGCCGACCCCTCCCCCAGGTGAGGTGGAGCTGGAGGAGTACTACCCGGCCTTCCTGGACATGGTGCGGAGCCTGCTGGAGGGGAGCATCGACCCCACGCAGTATGAGGACACCCTCCGGGAGATGTTCACCATCCATGCCTACATCGGCTTCACCATGGACAAGCTGGTGCAAAACATTGCTCGCCAGGTGAGGCTGGCTGGGGCAGGGCAGGCTCTGGAAACTCTTTATCTGTCCCTAACCACGGTCACTGTGCTTGCCCCCTTGGGAACTGGCCCTTTCAACACCTGGTCACATAGCAAGTCTTCCCTTTTGTTTCAGAGATGAAGTTCACATAACAGAATCAACTGTTTCCAAGTTCATAACATTTAGCACTGTGAACCATCTCTAAGGCAAAGCCTACACCCAGCTGTTCCAGCATCCAGAATGAGCCCCAGCACAAAGCTGTGCCCTCTAGGGAAGAGTGTTGTTCCTGAGTTGAATCAGTACAGGAAGTGCTTTAGACGGCTGTTTCCTTCCAGGGTTTAGTGACCTTTCTCATTACATGTGTTTATTCATTTATGTGTGTGTGTTTGGACACACAAGTGCCATGGTGTGTGTGTCATAGGACAACTTGGAGGACTTGGCTCTCTCCTTCCACTGTGTGGATCTGGGGATCGAACTCAGCTCAGGCCGTCAGGCTTGGCTGCAAGCGCCTTTACCCCCTGAGCCACCTCACTGGCCCCGAGGACTTCTTTGTTTTTCCTTTTTGGTGCTGGGGATGGAAACCAGAGCCTTGTGTGTATTAGCAAGTACTCTCCACTCTGCCAAGTTCTGGCCCCCAAGGACTTCGGAGGTAAGGCACACACACAAAGTGCCCAGGTCTCCAGAGGCCACTCAGTGGGTGTTCACAAGCAAAACCTCCCCACCCTGATTCTGCACAGACGTTTCCAGCCATGTAGAAGTGGCTCATCTTAGCAGTGACCTCTGTCCTTCAGAGTGACCTGCTGCTACAGGGACCTGTCGGGCTTGAGTGGCTGAGTCATATCTGCAATGGCTCTGACCTGGTATGGGGCGATGGTGCCTCCTAGTGGTGAGCGAGGCCACACCTAGACTTTAGGCTCATGTTGCATTTCCCCCCAGTGGCTTGTGGTCTGACCTCCTGTGACCTCTGTGGAACTATTTAGATGTTCTGTCCTGGGGAGCCAGAGAGCCTGTCTTGCACCCATGTTGCTCTCCTGCCCTACTCCGCCCCTTCACAGCCAGCAGCTGTCATGGTCCCTACACTGCTTCTCTTGAAGCACCTCTACTTTTCTATACGTTCCAGGAGTGAGTCTCTTCCTGTCCTTACCCACAGCAGTGGCCACTGCACCTGGGTTGTGGGAAAACATGGCTTCTGGGCCCACACACACAATGTCAGGGCAGTCAGATGGGGCACAGTAGAGGGCCGTAGCCCCTGGAACAGCAGCCTCATTATTGTTGGCACTAGATGATTGGACCAGATCAGGCCCTTTGGTTAAAGTTTTTAAAGTAACTTCCCAGGGCTGAGGAGATGGCTCCCTGAATAAGAATACTTGCTGTGTGAAAACCCCCAGCACCCTGTAGGAAGCTGGGAATGGCAACTGCTCCTTGTCTAAGGCTTGTACTATTGCTGTGATGAAACACCAGAGCAAGTTGAGGAGAAAAGGGTTTAGTTCAGCTTAGAGTTCCATATAACAGTTCATCATCAAAAGCAGTCAGGACAGGAACTCACATGGGGCGGGAACCTGGAGGCAGGAGCTGATGCAGAGGTCATGGAGGGGTGCTGCACCCCAGCTTGTGTCAAATTGGCATAAAGCTATCCAGCATACCTGTGCACCCCACGCTGTGGAGGACAGACACAGGAGGGTGGCTGGGGCTTGTGGAACACATGTGTTGTTCGAATCTTAGATGGTCTTTTAATAAAAACCCAGAGCCAGGTATCAGGGCAAAAGCTGAAAGAGCAGAGAAGCAGAACAGCCAGTCTCTAGTTGAACCTCTATGAAATCCTCAGTCTAAAGAGAGAGAGTTCCTGTTTCCTCACACCTTATGTACCTTTCTCTGCCCTGCCACATCACTTCCTGGGATTAAAGGCGTGTGTGCTTCCCAAGCGAAGGCATGAGATCTCAGGTGCTGGGATTAAGGTGTGTGCCACCACTGCCTGACCTCTGTGTCTAATCTAGTGGCTGGCTCTGCCTCTGATCCTCAGGCAAGTTTATTAGGGTACACAGTGTATCACCACACATACGAGTGGCTCCAGGTCCAGTAGGAGACCCCATCTCAAGGGACTGAGATGAGACTGTCAGAGCGGGACACCCACTGTCACCCCCCACTGTCACCCCCTCTTCTCTGGCCTGCACGAGGGAATATGTGTGCTCTCTCTCTCTCTCTCTCTCTCTCTCTCTCTCTCTCTCTCTCTCTCTGTGTGTGTGTGTGTGTGTCTCTGTCTCTCTCCGTCTCTCTCTCCGTCTCTCGCAGACACTAGAAACTGTTTTAAAAAGAAGGAAATAGGGAACTTGGGTAAGCAGGAGGCCCCATCTGGCTGTCAGAACCCTGCAGCTGCTGGCCAGGTGCTCACCGGGGCTACCGTGCTGGCCCTGTGCCTACCTTGTCTACAGCGGTGTGTGTCTGTTCCCTGTGTCCTGTCTTGCTCTCCTTGTGGAGATGATGGGTGGGCAGGATCCGGGCCATCACCCGGTGGTGCCCAGCAGCACCTGAGACCTGCTAGGCTGGCCCAGCCCTTCTTTGCGTTATGCCCCTCTTCATAAAAATGGGTGAGGGACTGTTGGTCTCCACACACCTAGGAGGACGTTTCAGGTGAGAGCAGTGTTTTCAAAGGGCACATTTGTCTCTTCTGGACACTTCTTACACCCAGACGGTTTGCTGGTCTGGTCTAGTCTGGTTTAGTCTGCTCTGGTCTGGCTTGGTCTAGTCTGGTCTGTGTCGTTCCCCCCCCCCTCAAAAAAAACAAAAGATCGTCACTTGTGCCATGTGATCTAGTCTCCTCCTCCCCACCTCAGTCACAGACTTGTTTCCTCGGATGGGGGCTGTGACCAGCGCCTTCAGGGGTGGTGGGCTGCAGGAGGTGGCAGCTGTGGCCTTGCTCTCTCCCTGCCAGCTGCACCACCTGGTGAGCGACGACGTGTGTCTGAAGGTGGTGGAACTGTACCTGAATGAGCAGCAGCGAGGGGCGGCCGGTGGGAACCTGTCTTCCCGCTGCGTTCGAGCTGCACGGGAGACCAGCTACCAGTGGAAGGCAGAGCGCTGCATGGCGGATGAGAACTGCTTCAAGGTGAGAGGTTGGAGGCGGCCTGGGGCGAAAGGCCCAGGCCCTGGAAGAGGACTGGACTCTGAGTAGGGTGCCAGGGGCACTGCCACCACACCTGTGGGCAGCAGGGGTGGGCGACGGCTACTCAGACTATGGCCACCTCCCCAGGTAATGTTCCTGCAGCGCAGGGGACAGGTGATCATGACCATAGAGCTCCTGGACACTGAGGAGGCGCAGGCAGAGGACCCTGTGGAGGTGCAGGTGAGTCTGCTCCCATTGCCTGTACTCAGCTGTGTGGGGGCCCCTGCAGCTTCCATCCTCCTACATGCCGGCCACACATCACAGCGCCACAGTCCCAGTCATGTCTCCCATTCTACCAAGAGTTAAAAAGACACCCATGGAAGCCCTGAAACAGTCACTGAGAACCCTTCCTCTGTCCTGGTACCTTCCAGGGTCCCTGTGCACCTGTCACTCAGTGTGCACACTTACTTCCTGTGGCCTCCACAAGTGACCACAGACCAAGACATTGCAAGAACGGAGCCCTACCCTCTCATCCTGGATGCCTGGGGTCCAAACTCAAGGGCTACTCAAGTCCCAACTCTCAGAGATGCTAGGAGGCCCCTCATAACCTCCGCCACTTCTGAGGGCTCCAGCTGCCCTAGCCAGGTGGTGGTGCACACCTTTAATCCCAGCACTCAGGAGGCAGAGGCAGGTGGATCTCTGAGTTCGAGGCCAGCCTGGTCTCCAGAGCGAGTTCCAGGACAACCAGAGCTACACAGAGAAACCCTGTCTCGGAAAACAAAAAACCTTCGGTGTAGTTTGGTGGTAGATGCTTGTGTGGCATCGGCCAGGCCCTGGGTTCCATCCTCTGCTGCAAAATAGAATATAAAAATGAGGACTGCCACCCTCTACAGCCTCACCTTGATTGTATGTGCAAATGAGGTCACACACAGGTCCCAAGACTCTGGAGTACCAGAACTACACACACATACACACACACACACACACACACACACACACACACACACACACACGAGCACACATACCAGGCTTCCCACTACCCTTCCTCTGAGCCAGACAGTCTGTAGACAAGAGGTACAGGAAATGTGTTGGCCTTGCTGGCCACACCTTCCTGTCCTTGGCTGAACTGACTAAACACAGGGAGGCAGGCATGAGGGAACACAGGCTAGACCTGAAGGCACATGCCCACACCTCCTTGAAGACCAGGATACCCTTGCTGCCTGCTGCAGTCAAAAGCCTCCCTCCCCACTGCCTCTGTTCCTCCAACCAGTACACACACACACACACACACACGCACGCACGCACGCACGCACGCACGCACGCACGCACGCACGCAGTGTGCATGCATACGGGACACTCATACACCCCCTGCCATTTTCCCCTCCCAAGGCAGGAGAAAACATTTCTTGGAGTTTGTCCGGAGATTGGCCTGGTTAGCTTCCTGTTGCAATGATAAACACTAGACCAAAAGCAGCTTGGGGAGGAGAGGGGATATGTTGGTTTACATTTCCACACCTAGGCAAGCAGGCAGGAGCTTACTGGCTTGCAGCTTAGGCCCACCTGCCAAGTGGTGGCTCTGCTCACAGTGGGCTGGGCCCTCTACCAATTGGGAATCAAAATACCCCCACAGATATGTCCACAGGCTAATCTAATGGAAGCAATTCTTCAGTTGAGGGTCCCTCTTCCTTGGAGACTCTAGGTGGGGCTCCACCCCTGAGCCACGCCCCCAGCCCCTCACTGGGGATCCTAGGCAGGGCTCCACCCCTGAGCCACGCCCCCAGCCCCTCACTGGGGATCCTAGGCAGGGGCTCCACCCCTGAGCCACGCCCCCAGCCCCTCACTGGGGGATTCTAGGCAGGGGCTCCACCCTGAGCCACACCTTAGCCTTTTTATACCGATTCTCTGCACTGTCTTCCTTGGCTCAAACCCTGTACTAAGGTAAGCATACCATATAACTGCCTAGACTTACCCGTGGAGACATGCCATGCAGGTCCAGACCTAAGTATCATCAGGCTGTAGTGTTCTTTCACAGCAGAACCCTAGCCCGAGGCGTCAGTCTGGGGTTTTGTGTGCACTGCACATCAGCCCCACAGCCATGGCTGGTCTCCTTATGTTTTGGGGTACAAACTCATGAGCTTCTGATTTGGGATCCAAGAGGCTGGCCACCTTATCCCAGGGGATCATAGGGTGTGTTTGTCCCATGCCCAGCACCTGGCTCGCTATGTGGAGCAGTACGTGGGGACTGAGGGTGCATCTAACTCTCCCACCGAGGGTTTCCTGCTGAAGCCCGTGTTCCTGCAAAGGTGAGTACAGGGCCCCACGTGTGCCGCCTGCCAGTGCCTGGTGTGCAGGGGGATATGGCATGGGGAGGGGATGCGGGGAATGTAGGGGGTAATCTTGGGCCGGCAGGAGGCCGCTCCACCCCCGGAGCAGAAGGGGCAACCATCAGCCTTGCTGGAAGAAGCTTCCGGAAATGGAGAGTAGGGGAATGAGGTATCATGCATGCTGGGTGGTCACCATCGCCTGGTCCTCCAGAGCCCGCAAGGCCCCTCCCCAAGGCCCTGTCCCTGCAGGAACCTGAAGAAATTCCGGCGCTGGCAGTGTGAGCAGGTGCGTGCCCTGCGCGGTGAGGCCAAGAGCTCGTGGAAGCGGCTCATGGGCGTGGAGAGCGCTTGCGATGTGGACTGCCGCTTCCGCCTGGGCACGCACAAGATGGTGTTCATCGTCAACTCCGAGGACTACATGTACCGCCGCGGGACGCTGTGCCGTGCCAAGCAGGTGCTGCATCCCCTCCTACCCACCTGAGCCCTTGAGCCCCGAGCCCCGCACCCCAGCCGCAGGAGTTCACACACCCCCTCCCTCAGTTGCAGCCCCTGGTGCTGTTGCGCCACCACCGTCACTTCGAGGAGTGGCACGGCCGCTGGCTGGAGGACAATGTGACTGTGGCCGCCGCGGGTCTGGTGCAGGACTGGCTGATGGGGGAGGAGGAGGAGGACATGGTGCCCTGCAAGACACTCTGCGAGACAGCGCACGTGCACGGGCTGCCGGTGACGCGCTACCGCGTGCAGTACAGCCGTCGCCCTGCCTCACCCTGAGCTGGAAGAGGCCCCAGCACGTGAGCCCCACCCCCACCCCACGCCGTGCCCCAACAGGGGCTTTGTCACTTTGAGCCCGAGGTCATACCTTGACCTTAAACAAGCAGGAGCTGCAGCTCTTGCAGTGCAGTGCAGACCCCGGGCAACGGCAGGGGCCGTCCTCACGAGGGCAGCCCCTCCCGCAGAGTTCTAAATGCTTATGCACAAGTGTTTATTCCTTCCTGCGTGCGCGCGCTCCTAGTGGTTGTGACTTTCGCAGCAGCAGCTCCCCTAGCTTCCCACGGGTGAGACCTCCCTGTGGGCCCGCGAACCACCCGCCGTCCCCGCAGCTGCCCTCCGCAGGCCCACATCGCTGTGCCAAACCCGCCTTCCAGAGAGCACTTGTTCTCCATGTTTCCTGAGCCGGTTTTTGACCCCGGGCCTGGGCAATGGGGAGCAGGTGTGCCTACCCAGGCCCAACCGCGTGCCTCACAAGGGATCCATGGGCACCTGGAGCACATCCTACTTTCCTGAGAAGGGCGTTGCTCGTGGGACCCCGAGCCACCCAGGACCCTCTGGGCCTCCATTCCCCAGCAAGGAGCCCGGGCACCTTCGCATGCTTCTGGGGAGCCACTCCTTAACGTTTTTGAGGAATTTCTGTTCCAGCCTTGACCTCCCTTCGCAGCTGTTTTGAATGTAGTTTTCTTTTTCTATTTATTTGCACATTAAAGTTAAATATTGACGCCAAGCCTCAGGGTCTGCCCGTCATTTCCCACAAGAGTTCTGGCCAGGTCTTGCCCATGGCTGTCTCAGGTGCTAACAGCAGCCCACTCCAGAGTCCTTCCTCAGAGGAGCAGAAACTGCCCGGAATGACAGCAGCTCCCCTACCTGGGACTGCTTTCTAGAACATCCTTTCCCAATTTTCTTTTCCCATACCTGAGTTGTGCCTGTACACCACTGTGGGAGTGTGGATGGCACATGGCTAAAGCCACTGACAACCTGATCCCCAGGTCCCGAGTGATGGATGGAGAGAAGCAGGTCACATGCACAAAATGACTAAACTGTAACAAATTTCTTTTTAAAAAAAATTGTGCCAGGCCGGGCGGTGGTGGCACTCACCTTTAATCTCAGCACTTGGGAGGCAGAGGCAGGCGGATCTCTGTGAGTTCGAGGCCAGCCTGGGCTACCAAGTGAGTTCCAGGAAAGGCTCAAAGCTACACAGAGAAAGCCTGTCTTGAAAAAACCAAAAATTGTGCCGGTAGCAGTGGTGGAGCTCACACGCCTTTAATCCCAGCAGAGGCAGAAACAGGCGGATGTCTTGAGTTGAAGGCCGGCCAGGGCTGCAGAGTGAGACCCTGTCTCAGAAAAAAAAAGAAAGAAAGAAAAGAAAAAGAGAAGAGTAAAAAACAAACAATAACAGCAAAAAATTTATATTGATGGGCTGGAGAGATCTCTTAGTGGTTAAGAGCACTGGCTGCTCTTGCAGAGGGCCCAGGTTCAATTCCCAGCCCCTACATGGAGGCTCTCACCCATCTAACTCCAGTTTCAGGGGATTCAACTCCCTCTTCTGATCTGTCTCCCTCTTCTGATCTTGATGGGCACCAGGCAATCCTGAGGCCCACGTACATGCTATGTGATGTGTGTGTATGTGTGTGTGTGTGTGTGTGTGTGTGTGTGTGTGTGTTAACACTGGGCCAGAAAGAAGGCTCAGCAGGTAAAGGTGTTTGCTACCAAGGCTGAAGTTCAACATCCAGGACCCACATGGTGGAATGAGAGAAACAACAGACTCCCTAAGTCCCCACAGTGGGTCAACACAGCCCCCACACAAAACAATGTAGCACTAAGAAGTTCAAGGCCATCCTGGACTACACACTGGTCCAGTCAGAGCTATGAGAAGGAATAAATGTCCAATCATCATGATTATCTATCTTCACAATTCTCCCAACTGCAGACACTCGCCCAACTCCTCGTCAGCTGGTTCCCACCGCCCTACTTCTGTCCTTACCAGTGTCCTTGGTGACTCCAGGACCTCATATGTGTGAAATGCCAGACTGCCTGTCTGTGGCAGGCTTAGTTCACTCAACAGGAAGGCCTCAGTGTTCACCTCTGTGGTGGATGTTCCCGAATGCCCTTCCTTATTTAGGGCTGGAACCTGGGACCATCCTGTACCCGACTGGGCACAGTGGTCCTCACAGTCAGCTCTGTACCTTCCCTTGCATGCCACAGTGCTGTTCTTGTGGAGGGACTGTTGATGAGCACCCCACCACATCTGCTCCTCCCCCACCCCCCCCCCAACCACAAGCATCCTAGTCCAGACATCTTCCTGTGTGTGTGGCTCTGGCCTCAGCTCCAGACACGTCATCCTTGAGTGTAGATAGGTCACAATTTTGACACATAATTACCAAACCTCCTTGTCCTGGTTGTCCCTGAGAAGCATGGGTCCCTTGTACACCTCTGCCTGGGCATTCCAGGCCTCAGTTTTCCATCCTAGTGCAGGGGCTAACCCTAAGGAACTGCTCATTCACATCCTGCTAGATTAGGGCTTGTGAGGCAGGAAATGACCATGTTGGCCTCTCTCCCTTCCATCCCCAATTGGTTTCCCAGGCTTTGGCCACTCCGTGCTGGGTTCTGCTGTTCCCCAGCATGCCCTCTGAGGCTAGCCACCACCCCAGGACAGGATGGTGGAGGGGTCCTTGCAGGCAGACTTTTCATTTTTTTACATTGCTGGGCAAGAACCTAGGATGCTCAGCGTTCGGTGTTACACTGCACTACGTGCCCCCAGGCTTGTGTGTACTTGCCTCTCTGAACCTCAGTTTCTCATTCTATTTCTCTGTTCCTCTCCCCACCCCTTTTCAGAAAGCTTTGTGTGTGCACATGTGGAGGCCAGAGAGCTAAGTCACGTGGCTTCCTCTAGCACTCTTCACCTTATTTTTGAGACAGGATCTCTCTCTGAACCCAGAGCTCCCTGATGGGTATGTGCACTGACCAATGAACCTCCAGGCCCTCCTGACCCACGCGTCAGCTGGGGTTTACAAGTGTGCTCTGCCATGCTCTGCTGTCAAGCAGGCTCTGCCATGCTCTGCTGTCATGCAGGGGTGCTCAGGTCCTTATGCTTGCATAGTGGCATCTCCATAGCAACCTTCTCCCCACCATTTTTTGTGGACTCTTTCTCACCTCATAGCCCAGGCTGCCCTAGAAACTGCAATCCTCTTGCCTCAGCCTTCAAGTTCTGGAGTGACAGGCAGGCCCACCACCTCATCCGAACAGTGGGTCCCCATTGAGTATTGCCTATGAAAACTCCCCACAGTGTCTAGGATACCAAGGCAGCTCAGGGGCCCTCTGCAGAGGCCTGGTCATCTCCCTCACAAGTCACGACTGGAGCTTTGAGGACAGGTAACCAGTGCCTCCAAGGGTCCCCAGACCCTGCCTTACAGCAGGTATTCAGTGTCAGGTCTAAGGAAGGGCACAGACCCCCTCAGCTATCTCCACCTGACCTCAGAATCACATGGAGGCCTTATTTCTGCACCTCACTTTACTCCAGGCTATGCAAAGAGCTGGGATAATGGCAGGGTGTCCCCCAAGAGAACTTGAAGTACTCTGGGAAGCAACAATTGTTGGTGTGGCCTGTAGTTTTTGTTACATACATACAATCACTATTTATGTATTGTTTATTTGAAACAGGGTCTCACTGTGTAGCCCTGGCTGTCCTGGAACTCACTACATAGACCAGGCTATCCTTGAACTCACAGAGATCCACCTGCCTCTGCTTTCTGGAGTGCTGGGATTAAAAGTTTGCACCACCATGGTAGCCTTGTGCGTGCGTGCGTGCGTGCGTGCGTGCGTGTGTGCCTGTGTGAGTGCACAGATGCCAAGGTGCCACACACAAGGCCATAGGACAACTTGTGGGAGTTCTTTCTCTCCTTCCACCATGTTGGTCCTGCGGATTGAACTCAGAATGCCAGGCTTGGTGACATGGACCTTCAACTGCAGAGTCATCTTGCTGGCCCTGGTTGGCCTGCTCAGACAGAGCCAGGACACCCTGGGATGGGCCATTGTCCTGCCAGTCACAGATAGGAAGCAGGGGGTGGCTTCAGGAAGGGCTAAGAGCCCCACATGGTGGTGACTTGGAGGAGGGCTGGACTGTCATCCAAACAGGAGTTGTGTGACTAGCCAGCAGGAAGTGGCTACTTGGTCCACAGATGTTTCCTGGGCCGGGTGGGGTGGAGAGTGTTGTGGAGATGGAGTGGTGGGGGTGGGGATGGGGCTGAAGCCCAGGACCTTCTTCTCCATCCTTGGTCCTGTTCCTTGTGGTGAAGCATCTTGGAGAGACAGAGACCTGGGCAGGATACCCAGATCCCCTAAGCACACACAGGGTCTCCCATGGGCTCCAGGATGAGCAAGCATACCCTAGTGGATCTGAGGGGGTGGGAGCTCTGCTGCAGGGTTATCTTCCTGAAGGTACAGTCTGCTCGCTCCTGGGGCTCCGGAAACTGGGGGCGGGGTTGACAAGGCAGGAAGCCCCAGGCTACAGCCAAGAAGTAGAGTCTGACCCTGGCAGCATGTCCTGGCTGCTGCTGTGTCCACTGGTGCTGGGGCTCAGCCTGGCAGAGGTCACCCAGACCCCCAGCATCTATGATGATGGAGAGAGTACCGGGGGAGGCCATGGTGAGTGACTCTGTCCCTTGAAGGGGCAGAACAGAAATGGAACCACAGCTAGGCAGGCTTATAGCATTAGGTCCCGAAGTCCTAAGCCTTTGGGGCTGGGCTATATCCTTCCACTCACCAGCCCAGGGTTCCTGAGTGCTGGAGTGGGGATACTGAGGCACCCACAGTGCCCGAGACTCACAAGGTCACCCTCTCTGCATCTTGTGTCCCTACAGGCAGGGCTGGGCATGGGTTGACTGACATCCCCTCTCTCCCACAGAAGGCACTGTGAGTCCCACGGACCCAGCCCAGCTTCACCCACGAGGCTTCCCGGGCAAGTTCTGTGCCAACGACAGCGACACGCTGGAGCTCCCCGCCAGCTCTCAAGCACTGCTGCTGGGGTGGGTCCCCACGAGGCTGGTGCCTGCCCTCTATGGGCTGGTGGTGGCCGTGGGGCTGCCAGCCAATGGACTGGCACTGTGGGTGCTAGCCACGCGGGTGCCCCGCCTGCCATCTACCGTCCTGCTCATGAACCTCGCGGTTGCGGACCTGCTGCTGGCCCTGGTGCTGCCACCACGCCTGGCCTACCACCTGCGTGGCCAGCGCTGGCCCTTTGGGGAGGCTGCCTGCCGGATGGCCACAGCTGCTCTCTATGGCCACATGTACGGCTCAGTGTTGCTGCTAGCTGCGGTCAGCCTGGACCGGTACCTGGCCCTGGTGCATCCTCTGCGAGCTCGTGCGTTGCGTGGTCGGCGCCTGACCACTGGGCTCTGCTTGGTGGCCTGGCTCTCTGCAGCCACTCTAGCCCTGCCTCTCACTCTGCAGCGGCAGACCTTCCGGCTGGCTGGCTCCGATCGCATGCTGTGTCACGATGCACTGCCCCTGGCGGAGCAGACCTCCCACTGGCGACCAGCCTTCACCTGCTTGGCTGTCCTGGGTTGCTTTCTGCCGCTGCTGGCCATGGGCCTGTGCTATGGGGCCACCCTGCGTGCACTGGCGGCCAGCGGCCAGCGCTATAGCCATGCACTCAGACTGACAGCCCTGGTACTGGCCTCGGCTGTGGCCTCTTTCACACCCAGCAATGTGCTGCTGGTGCTGCACTATTCGAACCCAAGCCCCGAGGCCTGGGGCGATCTCTATGGAGCTTATGTGCCCAGCCTAGCACTCAGCACCCTCAACAGCTGCGTGGACCCTTTCATCTACTACTATGTGTCCCATGAGTTCAGGGACAAGGTTCGGGCCATGTTGTGTCGCCAGCCAGAGACCAGCAGCTCTTCTCAGGCCTCCAGAGAGGCTGGAAGCCGAGGGACTGCCATTTGCTCCTCTACACTTCTGTGAGAGGTGGTTGAGGCAGGAAGGGGGCATTTGGGGTTGACCAGATCTCCCCTTTAACTACATCCCTCCTGAACCCTCAGGACGTGACCTTATTTGGAAATACAGTTGGCATGGCCATCATTAGTGGAGCTGAGGTCCGTGGAAGAAGGGCGGAGGCCAATGCCCTCATAGAGAGGAGCAATGATCCTAGAGCTCTGCACCTGTCACCCCTGCACAAGGGGAGGGTGGAGGGAAGAGGACTAGGAGCTCAGGGCTATCTTTGACTACATAGTAAATTCAGAGCTAGCCTGGGCTATGTGAAACCCTGTCCTTAAAAAAAAATACAGTAACAGAGCACAAGAATGTGTAACTATGGAGGCAGAGAAGAGTTATGAGGCCACAAGTTAAGGGATGCTGAGGGTGGCTGGGGTCACTAGAAACCATAAGTGAGACAATTTCTCCCTCAAAGCTCAGAGGAACCCACCCCTGGACACCCTGATCTTGTCAAGGAGACTCTTAGAACTGTGAGCCAATAAACTCAACCCTTTGTCCTTTGTGTGGTGTGTCTGTGTGGTGTGGATGCGTATCTGTGTGGTGTGGATGCGTGTCTGTGTGGTGTGGATGCGTGTCTGTGTGGTGTAGATGTGTGTCTGTGTGGTGTAGATGTGTGTCTGTGTGGTGTGGATGTGTGTGCATGCATGAGCCTGTGGGTATACGAGGAGGCCAGAGGATGACAGGTGCCTTACTCAATTCCTTCTCTACCTTTAAATTTTTGTTTTTTTAACTATTTCATGGCCTCATGGCGGTGTCACACGCCTTTAGTCCCAGCACTCAGGAGGCAGAGGCAGGCAGATTCTGGAGATCAAAACCAGCCTGGTCTAAAAAGTGAGTTCCAGGTCAGCTGGGGCTACACAGAGAAACCCTGTCTCGAAAAACCAAAACAACAAAAAAATTATTTTATGCGTGTGGGTGTTCTGGCTGCATGTATGTCTGTGCACTATATGTGTGCCTGGTGCCCACAAAGGTCATAAGAGAGGCCCCCTTGAACTGGAGTCACAGATCGTTGTGAATGGAACCCCAGTCCTCAACAAGAGCAGCAGATGCTCTAGGCTGCTGAGCCACCTCGACAGCCTCCACCTTAACCTTCGAGACTAGATCTCCCGGTGGATCTGACTCACTGCCTGTGGCTAGGTCTATACGTGGCCCAGACCACAGCATCGAGTTGGGGTGCACTGTGAGCAGGTTCTGCTGACCAGTTTGTTCTTGGACCAGCACAGAAACTGCAGGCACTGTGACAGCGGAGTACAGCCTGGTGTCTCGCTGTAAGGCGCCACTACAGGTGCTCTAGCTGGAGGCTGGTGGCCCCTGCTCTGGAAAGACAGGGGACAGGAGGGAGACAGTCACTGGGGAGGACAGCTACCTAGACGTGCCAGCTTTCAAATCTTCAGATTGCGAGCACCCTGAAGTTTAGAGTCAGACTCTCTCAGGCGTTTGAAAGTTTTGAATGTGTACCTTAAGGAACTCTCAGGCCCACAGGGTCCCTACCACAGGCTGAAACTTGAAGATGGTAGGAAAGGACACTGGCACAGGTCTGCCCCAAACTGGGCAACACTGCAACACCAGGAAGCCCACCCCAAACTGCCCCCATGAACTCCCCCAATCCCACTCAGGCCCAACACCAGCCTTCCCTTTCCATAGTCCTTCCCACCCTGCCCCTCCCAGCCTTGTGTCCTGACTGCTGTGTCTTCGGACCTTTACTGTTCCCTGCTTTGACCCTGGTCTCTGATCTCAAGGGCAAACCTTTTCTGGAGTCAGAAGGGATGTGCCCTGGTTGTGGGAGGTTGGGCAGCAATAGTGGAGTGGCTTCTACAAACTCAGGAGTACCTGTGGGCCACCTACCCGCACACGGACCCTGAGCACAGACCTGGGGTGAAGGGGCTGTGCACTCATGACATAGAAGTGAGGTCTAGGGAACCAAGGGTGACAGCTGACGGGGGGGGGGGGGGGAGGGCGGAGCCAGGTAAGTAGAGAGCCTGCAGTTGGTATGTAAGTCCAGGACAGAGTGCTGGACACACACACACGCACACACGCACGCACTACTGGGGTCTGCTATGTCCAATGCGAAGCACTTCTTTCTCTTCATTCACACCAGGAGCCCCCAGCCTGCTGGCACCAGCTGGAAGAGTCCTTGTTGGAGAGCAGAGGGCCTTTTCTGGTGCATACTCCAGGGCCACTTTGTATTTCTGTGGTGCTGGTCATTGGTCCTCACCTGGGGACTGTCCCAGTTTAGTTACTATTGCTGTGATAGGCACAATGACCAAAAGCAACACCTAAGGAGGAAAGGGTGTGTTTGGGTCACAGTCCATCATCAGAGGAAGTCAAGGCAGGAATCTGGAAGCAGAAGGTTGTTAACCATTTGATGTGGGTGCTGGGAACCAAACTCCAGTCCTCTGCTAGAGCAGCAAACCTTTATTTATTTATTTATTTATTTATTTATTTATTTATTTATTTATTTATTTATTTATTTATTTATTTATTTATTTATCGAGACAGGGTTTCTCTGTGTAACTCTGTGTAACTTTGGAGCCTGTCCTGGAACTCACTCTGTAGCCCAGCTGGCCTCTTGAGTGCTGGGATTAAAGGCGTGCGCCACCACTGCCCAGCTGCCATTTATTTTTTCAAAGATTTATTATATACACCAGATCTCAGTATAGATGGCTGTGAGGTAAGTCACCTTGTGGTTGCTGGGAATTGAACTCAGGTCCTCTGGAAAAGCAGCCAGTGCTCTTAACCTTTGAGCCATCTTTCCAGCCCTCATTCCTTGGGATTAAGCAAAAGACCCTGGGCATACTAGACAAGCCTACCCTTAAGCCACGCTCCCAGCCCCTCACTGGGGATCCTAGGTAGGGGCTCCACCCCTGAGCCACGCCCCCAGCCCCTCACTGGGGATCCTAGGTAGGGCTCCACCCCTGAGCCACGCCCCCAGCCCCTCACTGGGGATCCTAGGTAGGGCTCCACCCCTGAGCCATGCCCCCAGCCCCTCACTGGGGGATTCTAGACAGGGCTCCACCCCTGACCACGCCCCCAGCCCCTCACTGGGGGATTCTAGACAGGGCTCCACCCCTGAGCCACGCCCCCAGCCCCTCACTGGGGGATCCTAGGCAGGGGCTCCACCCCTGAGCCACGCCCCCAGCCCCTCACTGGGGGACTCTAAGCACAGGCTCTACCCGAGCCATGCCTCCATTCCTTTACTTTACGTATGCACGTTTATTCAGTGTGTGTGTGGCAGTCTGAGTGTGAAGATCTGAGGACAACTTGCAGGAGTCAGTTCTCTCCTTCCACCATGTGCACGTGGGTTCCAGGGATGAAACTCAGGTCATCAGTTATGGCAGCAATGAGCTTTACCTGAAGAGCAGGCTTGCTGACCCTGCACAACAGTGTCTTCAGAACCTCCCTGTCATCCTTACTGTGTGTGGGAATCTGAAGGGTGCTCAGTGACCGCCCAAATCCTCCTGGCCTCTCCACATCCACTCCTTATGCCACATGTGGGGACAGTGGTGATTACCTGTGATTTGTGTCCCTGGGACCCTTGTGCCCCTCACTGTGGAATGAATACTTCAGAACTGTACACAGTTGTCCTGCCAACCTGAGGCAAGGCTCCCCAGAGAGCTTGAGGTCACAGGAACATACTAATGTGGTTTTTCAGTTGAGCTTTACATCTTGAGAGATTCTGTAAAGACACTAAAGGTGGGGACTTGGGATCGTCACTCTCTTGGCTACAGTGAGGCACCCTCTAGGGGACCTGATGGACACGACCCACTGACACGTTTTCTGAGGTCAGCAAACACCTGCCTTTTGGAGAGTCTGGAGGCTGTTGGACTGCTGTGGCTGGGGCCACAGGGAGAGCAGTTGCAGGGAGGAGGGCTGGTGGTCACTGGTGGTCACTGGTGGTCACTGGTCCAGTAGCTGATGCTCAGAGGCTCCACGGGGTCCTCTGTAGCAGGAACCCACAATTCATCTTACATCAGTCAAAGGTGGGGACACACCAAAGTCGTTAAGAAACACTCCTACTCCATGCTGCAGTGAAAGGTCCCCTCCCCTTTCTGTTCCCCACCATCAAGTCCTGCATGAGACAGGGTGTGACCATGTTAGTCTCAGACTCCTGGCCTCCGGATCCTCCAGCCTGAGCCTCCTCAGGGCTGACAGTCACCTCAGTAGCCAAGCTGTCTCCACCTCCATGTGCTGGGATGACAGGTGCAAACCACTCTTTTCTGGGGACGGAACTCAAGCGTCTGTGCAGTATCAGGCAAGAACAGCAGCAAACAAACTACATGCCTATCCAATTTTTTACTTTTCAAGACAGTCTTATGTAGCCCAGACTAGCCTCAAGCTTACCAGGACCCTGAACTCTTTTTTAAAGACAGGGTCTTGCTGGGTGGCAGTGCAGGCAGATCTCTGAGTTCAAGGCCAGCCTGGTCTACAAGGTGAGTTCCAGGACAGCCAGGGATAGAGAAACCCTGTCTTGGAAGAAAACAAACCAAAAGACCCCCAAAACAAAACAAATAAACAAGGGTCTTACTGTGTAGCCCTGGCTAGACTGGAACTCGCTCTGTAAACTGGGCTGACAGAACTCAATGATCTACCTGCCTGTCACCTGACTAGGAGGATCGAAGGTGTGCGCCACAACTGCTGGCTAAGTCTGACTTAAAATTTTCAATTTATAGGCCAAGCAGTGGCGGCACACCTTTAATTCCAGGTCTCAGGAGGCAGAGGCAGATGGATCTCTGTGAGTTCGAAGCCAGCCTGGGCTACAGACTGAGTTCCAGGACAGCCACATAGAGAAACCCTGTCTCAACAAAAATTTTTTTTTTTAAAGATTTATTTATTATATATAGTGTTCTGCCTGCATGTGTCCCTGCACACCAGAAGAGGGCATCAGATCTCACTTCTGTAATATTAAAGGTTTATTTATTACACATACAGTGTTCTGTCTGCAGGCCAGAAGGGGGCACCAGATCTCATTACAGATGGTTGTGAGCCACCATATGGTTGCTGGGAATTGAACTCAGGACCTCTAGGAGAGCAGCCAGTGCCCTTAACCACTGAGCCATTTCTCCAGCCCCAATTTTTTTTTTTTTTCTATTTATTGTGTGCCTGTGTGTAGAGGTCAGAGGTCAATGTGGAGTTGGGTCTTTCCTATGTGTCCCAGAGATCAAACTCCGGTCACCAGGCTTGGTGGCAGGCACCTTCATCATCTTTCCAGGCCCTAATTGGTTATTAAAAGCCCCAATGTATGAGAAAGGAGGGGTCAAGATAAAAAAAATTAAAATGTCCAAATTAAAGCTCGCCCATTGGAAGGAGGCAGTTGGGCCATTGGCATGTATATTAGAAGGTTTTTGTTGGACCACACCCCTTCTCTCTTTCTTGGCTCCCCCATGATGCTCAGTCTTGGTACAGTTAGGAGGGTGCTGGGGCCATCCGTGACCTTGGATGGAAACCTCTGGAATCTTGAGGCAGAGTCAGCCCCAGTCTACAATGCCACCATATAAGGGTGAGGGTCAGGGTTCAGTCCCTGATCCCAAGTGAAGATTCCAGCAGGGTGGTCCATGCTGTTTCCAGCACTTCAAAGTTGGAGACAGGAGGATCCTGGGGCCCAGTGGCCAGGCAGCCTAGGAGGATGCCACAGATGGGGTTCTCTAAAGGACCAGTACAGAGGGACAAATATGTGAATACACAACCATCAGAATTTATTTATTTTTCTCCAGGCAGGGTTTCTCAGTGTGGCTCTGGCTGTCCTGGAACTCACTCTGTAGATCAGGCTGGCCCTGGACTCTGAGTGCTAGGATTAAATAGCAAGGACAGGGGCGGGGGACCTGGTAGTCACTCAGTTCCAGGACAGCCAGGGCTCTGCAGAGAGACCCTGTCTCAAAATTCCAAAACAAAACCCAGAAGTGCTGGTGATGTCCTAAATGGAAAGTGTAGAAAATGAAAGTGCAAAATTTTTCCAGAAAACTGCATCACCGGAACTTCCTTCAGTATGAGGAAAAGGCGAGGAGGGAGGACAGGCGGCCGAACAGGCAGCTGGGGAAATGCTCACAAAGTGGCAGGACAGGCTGCCTGGAGCCACTCAAGGGTCAGGCCTGCACTGCAATTAGTCCTGTCCAGGGCAGGGACTGTGGTCCCTGAGGGCATCTGGATTGAAGTACCACTGGCTGCAGGTGGAGGTGCCCTGGGCCTCTTCCCAGACTTCCTGGTTTATCAATGCTGCTTCTTTACTGGCCTGGGAGGAAAGTTCTAGCACCTGGCAGATGATCCTGTGGAAAGAGAAAAGAGAATGGACAACTTTGCCCGTGGCCATAACTCTAATGGTCATCTTATAAAAACAAACTTTTAAAGAGACATTTATTTTGTTGTGTGCAGCTTACCTGTGGGGGTCAAAGGACAATTTACAGGGGTCAGATCTCTCCTAGGTCCTGGGGACTGAACTCAGGTCACCAGGCTTTACTTGAGGAGTGATCTCAGGACTCCAGTGGTGACTTTGAAAGTGACAAGGCTTGTAAGGCAGGGCAGAACGTTTGCAACGGCTGCAAACTTGGGGGCAAGTGTGCGTGTGCACATGTGCATATGTGTGCCTGTGTATGTACTCATATGTTGTTGGAGACAGAACCAGGGCCTTGTGCATACTGAGCAAGAACTGTGACCGAGTTCCCTCCATTCCATGATGTCTCTCTTTTTGCTTCTTGAGAAGAACACCCAAGTTCCCTAGGCTGACCCTGAACTGATGACCCTCCTGCCTCAGTCCCCAAGTAGTTGAGAGTGACAGACCTGTGCTCCCACGTTGTGTAGACAGGGTCTCACTCTAATGCTGGCATTAGCCAGCCTTGAATGCATGCCTTCATCCTCCTGCCTCAGACTCCCATTTATCTGGGACCTCAGTGCCAGGCCCTCCACAACCTGAACAGTGGGCAAATTTTATGTGAGGAGACCCTGCTGGAGTCAGGCCAGATGTGAGACTCAGCCCATTACCACACGGCCATGCCCTGTCTGTCCCTTTATGCAAGGCCAGGTGTCTTCAGACTTTAACAGCCCCTACGTAATGGAAGGCATGGGACGAAGTGTGGATACTGGGCACATCTGTACTGCTTAGGCTACTGACAGGGAAACTGCTGGCCAGATAGTGGTCACAAGCACCAGAGACATCCTCATCCTCTGCTCCATGTGAGTGGTGGCTCACCTACCCCGGGGGACAGTTATGGGTGTGGTGTGCTTCAGGGTTCCTGCAAAGTCCTCGGGGCATCTCCTGGAATGCATTTAGCATTGTGAGAGCAGATGGAGCAAGATTTTTTTGGGGGTGGCCAAAATGGCTTAGTGGGTGAAGGTGCTTGCTGCCAAGCCTGCCTGATGACCTCAGTTTGATCCCTGGGACCCACACAGTGGAAAGAGAGAACAGATTCCCAAAGCTGTCTTCTGAGCTCCACACTCATGCCTTTGCATGCATGTGCCCAAACACATAAAAATAAATACTTAAAAAAAATCCAAAACATGCTGGGTGGTGGTGGCGCACATCTGTAATCCCAGCACTCAGGAAGCAGAGGCAGGTGGATCTCTGTGAGTTCGAGACCAGCCTGGTCTACAGAGCAATATCCAGGAGAGGCACCAAAACTACACAGAGAAACCCTGTCTCAAAAAACAAAACAAAACAAAAAAAACCCCAAAACCTAAGAGCTGGGTGTGTGTGGTGGTACATGCCTGCCATTCTAGAACTCTGTGAGCTGAGGCAGGAGGATTCCTGTAAGTTCAATGCCACATTGGGTTACATAGTGAGACCTAGTCTCAGAAAAACACACAAAACAACAATGTAACTCAAGAAACCCCAAAACTGGCCAGACGCTGGTGATGCACATGCCTTTAATCCCAGCAGTTGGGAGGCAGAGGCAGGCAAATCTCTGAGTTCAAGGCCAGCCTGGTCTACAGAGTGAATTACAGGACAGACAGGGCTGTTACACAGTGAAAACCTGTCTAGAAAGAAAACCAAACCAAAATCCAACCAACCAACCAAAAAGAAACATCCTACTGAGACTGTATCTGGAAGATGTTTAACATGTGTTGAGCAAACTGTCTGGCCCAGGAAAGGTCCCCTCTGTCCCCTGGTGACCCAGCGCTGCTGTCCCCTGGTGACCCAGTGCTGCAGTCTAGGACATGACAGCGAGTGTGGGATGCTTTCCCCGCCCGTGCTGGTCTCAGGTCTCTACTGTCCCCAATCCTACTCTGCTGGACTCTGGCACGGTATGAATCTATGGCTCCACTGCACCCAAAGCCCCAATATCTCAGAACTCAGAAGCTGAACAGTGACTGCCAGTCACTAGGGCAGCAGTGACACAGCCTGGCCACTTCGGCAGTGTGGCAGCTGTGAGCACTCACAGCAGAGGCCCCAAAGCTGGCTGTCCAGACAGAACCAGCCTTCACCTGAGATACCAGCTGTGTGGGGTTCCATCCCCAGCACCCCAACTGAAAAGAAAGGAAGGGTGGAGAAAGGAGGGGGAGAGGGAGGTGCACTCCACACCTGTGGAGCTCCAGGTCCTTCTTGGCGGTCAAGTCCCTGAGCTCCTCCAGCAGGCACAGCACTTGTGCACTGGCATCCTCCGGCACCTGTGCAGTGGAGTCCCGAGAGCAGATGCCCAGCTCGTCCAGGAGCTGCAGGGTGGTCCTCAGGGCCGGCTGCAGATCATCTGTGGAGACCCAGGCTGTTAGCAGGACTCTGGCGCCCAAAGCGATAGCTGTTTGTGCTGTGTGGAGTTGGCTCTTCTCTATACTCAGGGAATGGGAGCAAAGGGAGGGATCCCAGCAGATCTCACTTGTCCCTGGCGAGTGTGAGTGCCAAGGGCACACTGCTAAGGGGGTCAGTGCTGAGTGTACAGGCGGTGCCTGCACGCCAGCTGCCCAGCAGGCTCCCTACGGACCGAGGGAGCTGAGGCTTCCGGTGCAGCAGTGCTGGCTGCTGCTCTGCCCCCACCCTCTTCGTGCCGGCCGCAAGAATATATTCTAGAGATCAGCTGTGTAGTAAAGCTACACCTACAAAGTCAAGGCATTTTTCTAGTGGGAAGCCATTTATCACGGAATATTTGGTGTTACTCAGCTTTAGTATTCAGCTGCTCCTCGTTATGAATTTCTTGTCCTCCTAATTCCCATAGAATGTGTATGTGTGAGCATCCTGCTTGGGCCAGTACTTGGATAATCCCGCCGGCAGGGTCTGCTGCCTCTGAGTTCTCGTCTCCCTTTTCAGCATTTGAATTGGGTGTCTGCCTTTTGCAAATACTCCCTTTTAGCTACATTCAAAGATAGGGCCAGCTCCAAACAGAGCATTGAAGGACAAGTGAGGAACAGAACAGCTATCAGACCACCTGCTAGGCACCTGAAGCCCCTGAACTAAGGTAAAAGTCCTGTCCTTTGGGGGGCAACCTGGCTCATAGATGCACAGCTTTGTTTCTTGTGCAGATGAAGCTCAGACCATTCCTTGCCTTCAGGCCTAGTGGCTTTCCAGAGCAACTGACTGAGAACAGAGGAGGTTTTTGAAATCCAGGTGGAGTAAAGAGTGAGGCAGATTTCCTGGTGTCATAGAGTGGCATGGTGAGAAGAAAAAGAACAAGACAGTTTCTCTGGAGAGGGTAGACAGAACCGCGTGGCCAGAGAGAAGACAGATTCTGTAGAGGGTAAAGCAAATCTCTTGTAGAGCTTTCTGAGAGCCACAGTAAAGAGCCAGGAAGGATAGATGGAGGACGAAGGGACAGAGGACGAAGATGAGGTCAAAAGCATAGGAGCTTACTAAAACTATGAGGACAGGAAAAGTGGGCACAATGTGGAGAGCAGCTGAAAGTGACGATGGAGCTGAAGCTGTGTAGACAGAACTTTGTCATAGAGGAATAAAGTAAATGGACAAAAGAGCTGGGTGTATCTAGATTCATTCCTGCGCTCTTGGTAGCGTCTCTCCTGGGCCCCCTGGGAAGGAAATTAAGAAGCTGGACCTCAAAATTTCTGAAACCCTCTGTCCTTCTACTGTGAGCTGGCAAGCAAGATGCACCTGCCAGATGTGGTCTGGACATGCATTTCCTGGCCTCCAAATCTAAACACACGAGATTCTGGCATCTGCAGCAGCTGTGAGGTTGTGGTGCTGACAGCCACAAGTGTCCCAGGCACAGGCCTGCACCGCAAGCAACCAAGCCTGGGCCAGAGGGTTAAGCACCTGCTCCCTGCAGTGTCTGCAGTGCATACAGACTGCTGCTCTGTCTTCACCTCGCAGTCAGTGAGCAGGTTTGTGCTGGGTACAGCACGTCAGCTGTGGGCGGTTTGGGAGGAGGATGGCTGCAGGCTCCAGGCCAACACTGTGCCACTTTGTAGTTCAGGCTGGCCTGGAACTCATAGCCTCTCAGGTGTCAGACAATAAGTGTAGGCCACTGTACCTTTTTCCTTGTTACGTAGCCCAGGCTGAACAAACCCTATGCAGCTGAAAGGTCCCCATGAGGACATGTGCTCCAGAGAATCCCCAAAATACACACAGCACTGGTCCATCGGTGACCTCCCCAATACCCCCACCCTGTTGGCAGGGCCCAGAACTCAGAGCCAGTAGGTGGGTGCCCCCACACTATCCTGCCGTGTCCCCATAGCCCTCCACCTGTGAAGTTGGCAGCTTGGGGCTGGAATCCCTGACTCAGTTGCCTGTGCCCTACCCATGCTGGGCAGGACACAGGTTCCAAAACCACCCTAGAGTGTGTTGAATATGGTGCATGTGAGTCTTGGGGCTCCTTCCTGCTGTGGTAATGCCACACAGCAGGCTGTTCCTACCTAGGAGCTCCTGTCCACTTCCCTGCATGTGGATGGCCTGCACGGGCAGCTCATGTCGAGTGGTGTCCAAGGCTGTGGCCAGTGTCTTGTATTGCTCCTTGAAGAGCTCTGATACAGCCTGGAAAGGGCCCAGCACCTCCATCTGCAGGCAGAAGGGGATACTGTAAGACACACTAGGCTCACCCACACAGGAAGGAACTATCTGCATGCAGGAAGGAATGGGCCTTGCATGTGCTGAGCCCTGCAGGTCTCCAGCTTCATGGGCCAGCCTCCAGCCTCAGGTTTTCTGGCCACAGGAAAGTCACAAGGTTGGAGGCTGGCTGAGCCATCTCGTCCAGGTAACAGGATCCCGACCTGTCCTGGATAGGACACTGTTGCTGTGTTAAGCACCAGGGTGGGATGGCAGCTGACATTGCTGCCATCAGCTGGCAGGTGCCAAGGATTCTGCACATCTTGTGGCAGACACAGGTGTCCATACACCGTCTACGCTAACATCAGGAGCAGAGTGGGCAGAATGCAAGAGGTGACACCCTGATCCTTGCTCCCTCCTGCACCCCTGGCTTCAGGAGCATTCTCAGACCAACCTGGGCATCCAGGATGGTAGCCAGCTCCTGGTGTTTCTGCCGGAGCAGCAGCTGGCGCCGCAGCTCCAGCACCCGCTCCTGTAGCCTCTCCTTCTCACGGCACATGGCTGCCAAGTCCTTCTCAGCCTTCTCCTCCAGCAGAGTCAGGTTCTCTTCCATCTGTGGGTGCAAGACTAACTCAGGTGGGGTGGGGGAGATGACAGAAGACACACTGGTGCTCATGAGGGCCAGCGAAGCTCACCTTCACAGACAGCAGGGTCAGCAGCAGTGTCTGTGAGTCCATCATGTCCATGGTCTGCTGCAGATCCTGCAGGGGTCCAGCTGTTCAGTGCCCAGTGAGCCATGTTGACCTGGCTTTTCCAGGCACGGCAGAACCCCCAAACTCTGTGTACTTTATAGGTTCAAACAGAACTAGTGTCCGAGGGGTTGGGGATGGAGCCAGGTCTCATCTTGCCCGGGAATTATATGGGTGTTACCCCACTCAGTGTATGGGCACACTGTCTTGAGCACAGACCCATGGGCACCACAGCCCTGGCCTCCATCCTGGAGGACTGGCTGCCTCTGCTCTGAAGCCTTGGCTGCTGGGAGTCAGACCCCCCCCCCCCACTGCCCGCTACCCCCGTGCTCACCCGTCTCTTCTTGTGAAGGGTTCTCTTTCTCTGAGGGGTGGTGAAGGACGTCGACTCGGATTTCTCTGATGCTGTCCTGTCTAGCTGGGGAGGCTCTCTGAACATGCTTTTGTCTAAAATAGACCATTCCATGTATTTTAAAAAAGTCTTTCACTTGGCTTCTGGAGATGTAGTCCAGGTTGGCCTAAGACTCAATTCTCCTGCCCCAGCTAGGGCTTCAGGCTTGTGCCACCATAAGTGGCCAAGAACATAACAGGTGTCTCTAGACTCATGACTCAGACTGTCACAAGAGGAAGATGTCACCCCCAACCCCACCACCCAGGCCCTTACACTGCTTATGATTAGAGCACTGGCTGGGGCCTGTGCCTGCTTCAGCCACCCCACCTGGGACCTGTACTTGCTATAGTCACCCCGCCTGGGACCTCCACCTGCTGCTGCCACCTCACCAGGCAGGAGAGAATTGACCCACACTGCCAGTTGAGAACACACTGGGACCCACAATCCTAGGCCTGGTGTGCAAGAAAGGCACAAGCTCTTCTCACAGCAGTGAGTCAAACTGGCAACAAGGGCTTTCTGAGCCTGGGGACCGTCCTGACAAGCTCGGCCGCTGAGGGGCTAAAAGGAACCACTTACCATTGATGGCTGAAAGGTCTAGGTCGAGTGGAGTTGTGCCGTGCCCTTCCAGCATGGTGGACTGCAGGTTTCCTCTTCCCATCACCCGGCTGTCTTCTGCCCAAAGAATGCCAGAGTCATTGGGCCTGCACCTCCTGGTACAGTACTGCTTGGGGCCCCCAGAACTGTTTCTTCCAGGGTGTGTGGGTGCTAGACTCTTGTGCCTGTGAGCTCCATGGCTGAGCTGAGGGGCAGCTCCTCAGTCCTCTTGTCCTTGTGCACAGACTTTCAGAACCGTGAGCTCAATAAGCCTCTTTAAGTGTCTTGTTTTTAGTAAGTTATTTACTGTGGTGAGTGAGACTGTTGTGGGCTGAGGTCCTTCCAGGCTGGTCCTAGAACTGAACTCAGGGCACCAGGCATACAGCCAGTGCCTTTACTGGAGCCATCTCATGGGGTGGGGGTGGAAGAAATCTTTCTTATTTCTTTAAGATTCAGTTTTGTTTTTTTTGCCAAGTGATGGCACACACCTTTAATCCTAGCACTTGGGAGGCAGAGGCAGGCAGATTTCTGTGAGTTCGAGGCCAGCCTGGTGTACAGAGCGAGTTCCAGGACAGCCAGGGATACAGAAAGAAACGCTGCCTTGATATACAAACAAACAAAAAAAGATTTACCCTCCCTTTTTTTCTAAGATTTTATTGATTAGATACACAGTGTTCTGCCTGCATGTATTCCTGCAGGCCAGAAGAGGGCACCAGATCTCATTATAGATGGTTGTGAGCTGCCATGTGGGTGCTATGAATTGAACTTGGGTCCTCTGGAAGAGCAGCCAGTGCTCTTTACCTCTGAGCCATCTCTCTAACCCCTAAGATCTGCTGAGCCTTCTCTCTAGCCCCAACAAATTTTTCCTCAGAAGAGCAAATTACTGCCAAGCATAATTCACCCATACCTTTACTCTAGCACTCAGGAGGCAGAGGCAGGTGGATCTTTATGAGTTACAGGACAGCCAGAGCCACACAGTGAGACCTTGTCTCAAAACCAGAGAAACAAACAACAACAACAACAAACCCTGTCAACTCCCAGGCACAGGCATTCTAAACAGACTAAAGGGACCATGGCTACCATTAGGCTTAGTGTTTCTTCTTTGTGGTGCTGGAGATGGAGCCCTGCTGAGCAAGTCCTGGGGTGATCATAACCCCCAAATCACAATTTGTAATTCCTAGAGATAAACAAAAATCTGTTCAAAGCGGTGACCTATAAGAGAGGCAGGCAGGGGCTCTATTTTACTGCATTTACAGCAGTGCTACATAGGAAACAGAAACTTCACAGTGGCAAGGAGCACTAACTTCGGGAGCACTAACTTTGGTAGTGCCTGTGCTCAAGGCCCAACCCTGCACTCAGGAATTCAGAGCTGCCCTCAGATACAAGGCAACTTCTGGGCCAGTCTGGGCTACATGAGACCCTGTGTCAAAAACCTGGGGGTGGGTTGGCTGGCTCAGCCTATAAAGGTGCTTCCTTGCCTGGCAAGCCTGATGATGGGGTTCGATCCCTGGAACTCACAGGAAGCTGGAAGGAGAGAAGAACTCCACAGAGCTGTTCTCTGACTCTACATGTGCCAAGGTGCCAGGAACAGCTACCAATGATGACAAAATGAAATAAAAGTAGTTCCTCAACTTTGATACTGGCTAGCCAGGTCCTAGCCTGGGGTGTCCTGTGCACCATGGGCTCAATCAGCAGCTGTGGCTCCATTCACCAAAGGCCAAAATCCAAATAAAATGTCTGCATACACCCCTAACCAGTCATCATCACTGTTAGATGAGTACCCTGTTTAAATCCAGGCAGGTCCTGGCCTCTGACTGGCCCAGCTTCAAACACAGCCCTCACTCAGTCACATGAGAAAATCCTAGCCAGACTGATGTGTTGCTCTCATCCCCACCTGGAGAATTTTCTTGTTGCTGTTTTTTGAGATAGGGTCTCATGGAGCCCAGGCTGGCTTCAATCTCCCCATGTGGCCAAGGATGATCTTGAACTCCTGATCTTCCTATCTCTACCTCCTAAGTGCCTAGATGTCAGGCACCCAGTGGGCTGTAGTTTCTACAGAGTCCCTAAAACATCAGCAAGCAGCAGCTCCTGGTCAATCCCCACCTGCTCCCTGGATCTGCAAGTAGCTCCGTGGTCATATGGACATGCCCTCAGACACACTGCCCCATGCTCCCATCACAAACACTTGAATAACATCCTTTCTGACAGAGACCCCTTGATGGTCAGTTTTCACTGCCAACCTGACACAATCGAGGATCACCTGGGAAGTGAGGGACTGTCTGGATTGGGATGGACTGTGGGCATGTCTGTGAGAGGTGGTCTTGTTTGCTCTGGGGGAGGCCGGGCAGCTACTTCCCTGATGCCAGAGTCCCAAACCCCCTCCCCACAGCCGTGCCCCACCTTTGCTCCTTGGCAATGCACTGGTCTTCCTTCCCTCAGGTGGCTTCCCAGCAGCTGGTACAGAAACCTGTCATGGAACAATCAGAGGTCAGAGAGATGCTGTGTCTTGAAACTGTGTATACAGGACAAGCAGGATTTGGTTAACAGGGGATAGTCACAGTCATCAGACATGGGAAATTAATGGCACATCTGCTGGACTGCCTTCAACACCCAGCCATCTCAATGGGCCTGTGCTCCTGCGTGCTGGGGAGGTGCTGGCAAATGACTTCCTATGGCATTTCAAGATGTGCTTGTTTTCTATACATATTGCTTTGGACTTAAGAGGACACCAAATTTCTATACCGGCATAAGTCTTCGAGGCTTACAAACAGCACAGCACAACAAGCAACAGTGGTGCCAGGCTGCCAGTCACCCCAGGTAAAGCAAGAAGGAGCACAGTGGGGGTGATGTTGTGGTTCATGCCCTTCTCATTCACCACGGCAGCAGGGGACCCTCCCTAGGAAATAAGGAGGCAGCAGGTGGAAGAGGAAAACTAAAACCTACTCCTTGCAGAAACCACCCAAGCATATTCAGACTAGAGTGAAGCAGTTTGCCAAGTATGACCGTCACTCTGGGCACCCAGGCTAGCCTCAGGGCCTGCAGGCTGCAGACTCCCAGCCTGTATAGGTGGTGCCAGCCAGGCTCTCAAGGGCATGAAGAGACTCAGCCGTGAAGAACGGAGTGCAAACTCTGCTCCTCACCTGCCTGACAGTGGGGCTCATGTTTACACTGGCCATGCTCACACTGGGCCTGCTGCAGCTTTGGCTCCAGAACTTGGTGTCATCTCGCTCCAAAGCTGCTTGTGCCTGTGCCCGCCCCTCAGACCCAAGCTGCACAAGGAGTACACGTGAGCAGGAACATGCATGCACACTCAAGCTGTGGTGGTGTTGTGTTCCCCAAAATACTGTGCACCCTAATAAACTTATCTGGGGTCAGAGACAGAATAGCCACTAGATACAGAGGCTAGAAAATGGTGGCACTCACACCTTTAATCCTAGCACTCCAGAGACAGAAATCCCTCTGGATCTTTGTGAGTTCAAGGCCACATTGGAAATGGCCAGGCATGGTGACTCACACCTTTAATCCCAGGGAGTGGTGGTAGAAAGCAGAAAGGTGTATAAGGCGTGAGGACCAGAAACTAGAGGCATTTTGGCTGGTTAAGCTTTCAGGCTTCTAGCAGCACAGTTCAGCTGAGAGCCATTTGGATATGAGGACACAGAGGCATCCAGTCTGAGGAAACAAGAGATTTCACCCCAATAACTGGCCTCAGGTTTGATTTTATTAATAAGAACTTTTTAAGATTCATGCTACATCAAGCAGTTCTGGCTACCTGTCCTGGTGGAACTCCAATAGTAGGTGTTGTAGGATATTATTTTAAGGTGTGTTACTTTTATGTTTCATTTGTTTAACTCTGTGAAGCTGTGTTACTGTGACTGTCTAAACACCTGATGGTCTAATAAAGAACTGGCCAATAGCACGGCAGGAGAAAGGAAAGGTGGAGTTGGCAGGCAGAGAGGATATAGAAGGAGAAATCTGGAGGAAGAAAGATCAAAGAATGAGAGAGGAAGGAGGACATCAGGGGCCAACCACCCAGCCGCCCAGCCACCCGTGGAGTAGGAGTAAGATTTACAGAAGTAAGAGAATGGGAAAAGCCCAGAGGCAAAAAGTAGACAGGCTAAGAAAAGCTGGCTAGAAACAAGCCAAGCTAAGGTCGGGCATTCATAATTTAAAAATCAGCCTCCATGTGCGATGTATTTGGGGCTGGGTGGTGGGCTCCCCAAAAGACCAAAGACCAACTAACAACAAGCTGGGCTGTGGGACTTAGGGTCAGTCCAACTAAAAGAGCCCATTGTGAAAGTAACTGGTGGGAGTGTGACCAGTGAATTGAAGAGTTGGCTTAGTGGTTAAGAGCACTTGCTGTTTTGGAGGACCTGGATTCAACTCCCAGAACCCACATGGTAACTCCAGGGGATCGGATGCCCTCTTCTGACGGGTTGGCTGGGAGAGAGCTTGCCTAGCATGTGCGAGCCTTACATTCAACCTCAGCACCAGGGGCTAAAAACAAGAAGTTGGACCAGTGGGTAAAGGTGCTTGCCACCAAGCCTGACAAGCCAAGTTTGACCTGCAGGACCCCTGTGGTGAAGGGTGAGAATCTATTCCCACAAGTTGTCCTCTGACAGCCATATGTACATGCTGGCCTGAACCCTGTTCCTCATGAGTAAAAATATAAGTTTTAAAAAGTCACCATGAATTTCATTATTTGTACACTCAATGCTAATTAAAATGTTTCAATAGCACACCCTTAACAATTCCAGACTGAGAATGGCATGTGCTGAAGCCAGATGCCATCCCCACACATCATACATGAAAGCCTATGGGAACTCAAGAAGAGCCACATGCTAAGGAGAGACACAGGGTTCAGGGTCTTGAGACCCCCCATGCTAGCACCTCCCCGACACTGACTCAGCAGTACATGCAGTTAACCCCCAGGCTGTGGCACAGGGAAGGCCTATGTTCCATCCTTCCCATGACACAGGCCTGTGCACATATCTGATTATTGTGGGATAATCTTTTTGTACACTGTGAAGATGTGTGTCTGCCTACGGTGCCTTCTGACTGGTGTAATAAAGAGCTGGATGGCCAAGAGCTATGCAGGAGAGAATAGGCGGGACTTCTGGGAAGAATCTGAGGCAATCATGATTAAGCCAGTGAGACTCTGAGGTAGTCAGATATACAGTGTGGAGAAGAGGTAAGGAGCCATGCGGCAGAATGTAGATTAATATAAACTGGTTAATTTAAGTTTTAAGAACTAGTTGGGAACAAGTAAATCTAAGCTAAGGCCAAGCTTTCATAATTAATAAGATGTCTCTGTGTCATTATTTGGAAACTGGTGGGCTAAAGAAAGTCTGACAGCATGTGACCAACAATCAGGGGTTGGATGTGGTGGCTCCTGTCTTTAATTCCAGCCTTCAGGAGGCAGAGGGAGGTGGATCTCTGTGAGTTCCAGGCCAGGTAGGGATATGTAGAGAGACACTGTCTAAAGAAAAAAAAAAAGAAACAACAAAAAAAAAAATCTATAAATACTGGTCTTCTAGAACTTCCGCTTCTTGACATGGGAATTGCTGGCTACAGCTGCTAACAACTGGCCACAAAGGCCAACTACAGAAAACCCCGAGACTCAGTAGTGTGAAAATGTCTGACTTAGAAAATATTTGACCAGACAAGTGCACAATGATGTGAGAATTTAATGACCAACAAGTGGGGCTGTGGAGACACTCGGAGGGTCGTAGCTGTCACTCAGAAAGCCTGAGTTTGAATCCCCAGCACCTACATAAAAACAAATCCTGGAAAGGTGTGGGAGTCTTTAACCCAGGCAAGGGATGAGGGACACAAAAGGATCCTGAGAGCTGGAAGTTCAGCAAGCCCCTGTCACAAGAGGAAAACACCCGATATTTCACTCTGGCATCCATATGTGCACACATGGTTGTACAACCTGCCACATACACACACAGGGAAAAGGACAAGCAACCAATATAGAGCAATGTCCACCATCAACTGACTTGGTGATGTCCACATCCTCAGGACCTCCCCAGTGTGCCTAGAGAAATGTGAAATGGTGTGGTAGTTTGAATAACCACTGGGCAGGTTTTGGTGATGCCAAACACATGTGTCCTCTGTGAGCCAGCTTCTGGAGGAATGAAAAAATACAATGGGCCAAGCACCCCTTATCTGAAATCTGAAATCTGAGACTTGAGAACACTGAATTTCAGATCCAGGCACTCACCTGCCCCACACTCAGGGAACCGGCTGCTCAACCGGAAGTGGCTTTACTCAGGACATGAGATGAGATCCTTCAAGAATCCTCACCCTGTAAGAGAACTCCACCCTGGATCATCCCTTCTGAGAGCCCTTCAGTCACAGGAAAAAGCAGCAAGCTAATGTGACCATGACAGTAGACACTCAAGACTAGCCAGATCCAGGGCCACCTGCTGGGTACCAGAACCAAAATGCCTTGTGTAGACACAGGGGGGCGCTGTGGCCAAGCCTTGAAGGCAGCAACAGAATGAATGGAAGCAGGGATAAGTAGCTTGGGGAAGCTGCCTGCAGGGTGATGCGAGAATCTCTTCCCTCAAGCCAGACTTCCAGTCACAGACCCAGGAACCCTGGGAACCCTCATCCCCTTCCCAGGGCACAGGCCAGGCAGAGGAGAACCTAACATTCTGATTATCATAAACCAGATTAAGAGCAGGGACTGACCTTGTCTTGCTCAGCAGTGCACCCTGACCTTCACAGACAACAGGAACCTGACTGTCTGCTCCAGGGATGGTGTCACCACAGGGATGAACCTGCAGCTGACTGAACTCTCCATAGCACTCCCTGACCTGAATGTGTTTCCCTCATTCCCGCTCAGCACTGCAGCTTTTGGAGTGCTGGGGACACGTGTGGGGTGCCAGGAAGACCTGCTAGCCTTGCTTATTGACGGCTACAAATAATACACAAGAAGTCGCAGAAGTGAAGGCCACCGAAGTTAGACATTTCACACCATTCTGAGTGGGATGGCAAAAATCCCCCATGCCAGCTGTGCCTGTGACCCTCACCAAACGCCCGCTGTCGGTACCCATCTCTCTGGAGCCACCTGGGTTATGGAGGGGACAGTGCTGGAGGACAGACTTGACAGAAGAGACCCCAAAAGCCAAAGGGGCAGAGAAGGAGGTAGAGGCCCAGAACATGGAGACTGACTAACACTGATACCACTCTGGCCAGAGCCTCGTGACTGTGCCCCAGGCCTGGAGACTGCAAAGGCACCTGGCAAAGGCCCTCCAAGGTGCCCTCCATTCCCACCCACTCACAGTGGCTCCAGGAGTAAAGGACTCCATTACCTTCTTCGTTTTCTTCTCATAATCCAGGTATCTGGACTCAACCACTCTTCCTCCTGCAGGCAACAAAGTGTTTGTCATAGAACGTGAATCCTGCACCATGAAGACACAGAGCATGACCAGGACCCCACAATGGAGAGCCGGGGCCACTGGCTCTTCATGCTCAATGACAGGGGAAGCACCAGCCCTTCTGCTCCCTGCAGAAGGTTCCTTCAGCCTCCCCAGGTATGCACAGGGCAGCTACTGCACGTAGAAACCTTCATAGGACACTTAGTGTTTACAAGACATTTGTAGAACACCTCTTGTATGTGGTCCTTGGAGTAGGAGCAAGTTTTCAAGTAAGATCAAAGACAGAAGCATTCTAGAAAGCGAAGGCTGGGGCCAGTGGGATG
Organism: Peromyscus nudipes; assembly: GCA_902168325.1. Classification (NCBI taxonomy): domain Eukaryota; kingdom Metazoa; phylum Chordata; class Mammalia; order Rodentia; family Cricetidae; genus Peromyscus; species Peromyscus nudipes. Next base: position 63,813 of record CABHPH010125683.1, read on the forward strand.
GCTCACTGGGTAGAGGGCTTGCCAGCAAGTCTGATGACCTCACTCAGATCCTAGGACCCACACGGTAGAAGGAGAAATGACTCCCAAGAGCTGTCCTCTGACCTCTGCATGTGCAGCCCCTCACCTTAAGCAAGTAAGTGTAATTTTAAAAAAGGACTAGGAGAGATGGCTCTGTGGTTGAGTGCTTGTTGCTCTTGCAGAGGACTGGTGTTCCCAGCACCCACATGGAGGCTTCAATGTTTGTAACAGCAGTTCGGGGGGAGTCAATGCTCTCCCTGGTGTCTAAGAGCATCTCCGTTCATGTGCACATAACCCCTCCCACCCCCCCCCAAACAAAACAAAGCAACAACAAAAACCCCACACCATCTTGGGTCTGACCCTCCCTGGGGGAGTCCATCTCTGTTTTATGCTTCACCACAGTAAAGCTCGGCTCACTGCTGAAGTCTTGCTTTTCCCACCTTCCTGTTCTTTTTTTTTTTTTTTTTAAAGATTTATTTATTATGTATACAGTGTTGTGCTTGCATGTATTCCTGCAGGCCAGAAGAGGGCACCAGATCTCATTACAGGTGGTTGTGAGCCACCATGTGGTTGCTGGGAATTGAACTCAGGACCTCTGGAAGAGCAGTCAGTGCTCTTAACCTCTGAGCCATCTCTCCAGACCCACCTTCCTGTTCTTTAAATCAGGAGAGAATAAAGGTCCATTCCTGTAACCCTAAATGATACCCATCATGATGGAATTAGCCATGTTCGCATGGATTTGAGGCTTTATCGCCTGAGATCTAGCAGAGGCTCTGAGAGCAGATAAAGGATTTAAAAGGCCAAGTGAGAGTTTGCCTGGGGCTTGTACCAGGAAAAAGCTTGGAAAATGCAGCCCAGATGTAGGGATCTGACCCTGGTTCAGCTTAACCTTGTTGAGCCTGCAGCCAAGACAAATGGACCCACTGGCCTATGTGCCGGGCCAGATCTCAGATCCTGCTTGCTAGCCACGGAACACTCTAGACTCTCATCACAGCTGTCCTTCGTTCTGCACCTCAGCCACTTGTGCTTCTCAATTAAATGAAGTTACCAGATGAAAAGAAATGACAATCAAGCTGAAGACAGGACAGCCCCAGCAGCCCAGGAACAGGGAAGCTAGTGCACATGGTCAGTCCCTGTGTGGACGGACTCTTTCCCACTGGGAGTGGGGAGGTCTATGCCCATGTTCTTTCCTCCTCCATCCACTTCTGCCTTTATCATGGGTGGGACCCTCATGAGACTCACACAAATCCAGGCCCCCTTGGCGGCGGCTGAGCCTGGGCCCTCTGGCCTGGCCCAGTGTTGACAAACAGGCAGCACACAAACACGTCAGAGGTTACAAACAAGACTGCCAGGCTGGGACCACTCAGTGGCTGTGCACTTGTCATGCATATGTGAGGCCCTGGGCTCCATCCCCAAGACTAAACCCCCACCCCCACAAAGTCCCACCGGGTCCAGTGATCATGGTCAACCCTGAGGGCCTGAGTTCAGTCCACAGGGCCCCTATGGTGCAAGGAGAGAAACAACTCCTCCAAGTAATGTTTGACCCCCACATGTATACCATTCGTGCTCCTACCATCCCTCAAGCAGAATTTAAAACAAAACAAAACAAAAGCAGAATATGAGGCTGAAGAGTACTTGCTGCTCTTCCAGGGGACCTGAGTTTGGGCAGCTCACCATGTTTCTGGATAGGACTTGTGTCCCCAGCACATCTAGACCTACACCTTCTAAGGGACCTGTCCTGAGAGCCTGATGCCATGGCAGAAGGGACTCCAACAGTCAAAGGACACCTCAGTGACAAGGAGAACCCTGAGTCCCCAAAGGCATGCCACTGAGCAGTGAAAGCTTCAGACTTGTTTCTGCCCCTCCCCCCCAAGAAACCCCTTTCATGAACATTTATCATCCCAGCCCTCAGGAGGTTGAGGCAGGAGCATCAGGAGTTGACAGGCAACCTGGGCATCATGAGACTTTCTCAGAAAACAGAGTTAGCAGGAAGGTTCAGCATGTAAGGCGCATGCTGCCCAGCTGGATGTTCAATCCCTGGCCCTGCATGGTAGGACAAACTGACTCCCACAAGTTCCTCTGACTTCTATACTCACGATACGGTATGCACTCCCCTCCAAGGAGATGAACATGTAATAAAAAATTAAACAAAAATTGCTAATGAGGACAAAACGAAACTTCCCTTAAAGCGCTTACCTTGTACTCTCCTTCCCTTTGTCTTGTGGGCACCAGTGACTGTGGGCTTCCTACAAGAGCAGAGAGAGATGTGCTGTTCATCCAGCTGCAAGAGCTCTGCAGAGCGAGAGCCGCCTTTTGCCAGCTGGAGCTGGGCATGTGATGGCCACCCCTAGGATAAGCAGGAGGGTGGCGCCTCACAGGAAGAGCATCAGCTTCCTCCTGAAGACAGTAGAACACTGGTCATGTACTGCCCTCACTCCTTGGACACAGGGAGCAGAGCTTCCCCTCCAGGGCAAGATCCCTGTCTCAGGCTGGTGTGACAACAGCCAGACAGCTGTGAGGGCTTAGGAAATGGATGGGACCGAGGATTTTCAAGGCCACACACAGCACAGGGGCTGGAGAAGACATGTCAGCAAGCTGGACAATGGGAGGAAGGCAGCGGGGAAGAGCCCTGCAATTGGAACTCTCCAGATCACCCCTTTAGCTCCAGTAGTAGGGATGAGGGGGCAGGGGAGGGGACTGTGACACAGCCTTTCTCTGCAAAGGGTCAGTTTTCTAGGCTCCCAGTCACCGTCATGAGCAGCAACTATTCTACTTTACTATTCCAGTACCAAGGCTGACACAATGGGTGGACCATGTGCACAAAACTTTACTGACGTAGCACACTGGGGTTCACACAACGTTCATGTGCCACAAGAGTTGTACTCTTTTAGTATCTTTTATTTTTACTTATTTATTTAGTGTATGTCTGTGTGGTGTTTGTGTGAGCAGGTGCTCGTGTGCCACAGCCTGTATAGAGGTCAGGGGACAATCTCAGTGAAGTCACCTTTCACCTTCTCATCCATGGCTGCCTGAGCCAGGCTAGCCCATCCTGGCACTCCTATGGACTCTCCTGTTTGGCCTCCCATCTCCCTGTGGGGTGTGCTGGGATTACAGACACCAGGCTAGCCCGACCTGGCACTCCTATGGACTCTTCCTGTTTGGGCCTCCCATCTCCCTGTGGGGTGTGCTGGGATTACAGACACCAGGCTAGCCCGACCTTGCACTCCTAT
>CABHPH010125684.1:5322-34649 GCA_902168325.1 Peromyscus nudipes
ATTCCTGTTTTAGGAGTGCCCAAGTGATTAAAACAAACCAAAGCAAAACAAGAGTGCTCCCTCAGCCCCAGCTTACTGTGCTGCACAGTCTGCTTTCTGTTCAGGTGTCAATTTTCCTTCTATCCAGAATCCTAGACATATAAGAATCCACTGTGGCTCTGCCTGTGGATGCCTTTCTTCTTCACAGAGTGTAGAAAAGAAGCTGTTTGCTAGCATGAATTAGAGGGTCATCTCTATGAGCACCCTCAGTGTTTAGCATGTCTCTGTTAGGTGTGGAAGGCAAAATGAAAGCTTTCATTTACAGAATGCTAAGTTGCCTTGGGGTTTTGGCATCTGGAATACTTCAGAAATGCATGTCTAGTATAATTGCTGATTTCATAGTTTTTCCTTTTTCTTTGTTATTTTGCAGTTTAAGCCCAATCATACCTCTTCAGATGGTACACAGTTTTGATGTGTGTGTATAATTAGTGATGAAACTGGGCTGTAAGGCATGCCTCTAACCCATAAGAGCTTTATCCTTTGCAGGTTACAAGGATGGTGTTACAATGTTTGTAATGCTAGCATAACCTCAGAAAGGCAGGGACTGCAAATGTTGCTAGGAAATGCTGAGCTCGGGCTGGAGGCTCTCCAAAGATTGCCTGGTATTTTCCTCACAAAAAGTATAAATGCTAGAAAGTTCTGCAGTTTTTCTGCCTTTGGATTTCAGCTTGGACTGGAGGTTCCTTATGTCTGTGTCCTTCCCTTCTTGTTTGTTGGTTTGTTTTCTGGCAGTAGGTCAGGCACTGCTCTGGGGTTTTGTTTTCTGAATGGTTGGGTTGGCTGAACATTTTTGAAGTTCCACACAGGGTGCTGGGGGAAGCGAAGTATAGGACTGGAGACGCTTGCCAAGCATGGCCACACTTCTCCAGGGAGCCCTGGCAAGCCCCCTGGGTGGCCTGTCGCTAGTGCATGCTGTTTGGCTGTGGGAAAAGAATGCAGTCGCCTCAGCTTTGGGTCTGTTGGCCTGGGTCAGGTGGTTCATTTAGCAGCAGATGCTGGCCCTCTGAATCTCCTGTTTCCCCTTATGACTATAAACATGTTCCTTTGAAGATTGTGATTAGTGTGAACTTCTTGTCTGACTAAAATGTTTTTATTCATATATATAAATTAGGCAAAAACATTTCTAACATGGTTCACCTGAGTGCTGTTAGTTTCTTACTGTGAACCTGATTTTGGTCAGCCTAATAATGTAACATTTCAGATGTCCATGTCTTTTAGGATGTTCAAAACTGGGGCTTGCTGACCGTTGTCTAGAAGAGTGACTGAATCTCCTTTGGGTCACCAGGCCCAGTCACTTAACCCAGGGCAGTACTTTGCTAAGTGTGCTCTGTGGTTCTTATGGCTCCAGTAATTTGCCTCTGTGGTGACATTGGTTACTCATCTCTCTTGCCCTAATTCTGGACCACTAGCCATTTGCACCTTAACAATGGTTTGAAAGGTTAAGATTCCTTCAAACCCTTTTGACTACAAGTTATTACCTGCTTGCCAGTTCACCTTAAAAATGCCCACAGGATAGTTTGTTTGCTTGTTTGGTCTCTGTAATAGTAAGGTGTTGAGAAGTTGGAAGTATGGTTCATAGGAAGCCATATCAGCTTTATTGGTAACCAGAGACTGCCTGGGTCCCATGTGAAGTAGTCCTCAGCCTGTATGGTTCTGGTTAACCACTCAGCTTTTCTTAAGCGTGCTTTTCCCACCTCATAGCTCCTTTGATCTGGGCATTTGCTGCAGCAGTGCTTCCCAAGTGTTTTGGTTTTATAGCCACTTAATAGTCTTGAGTTTTTCTCTCTCTCCTCCTCCTCCGTGTGTGTGTGTGTGTGTGTGTGTGTGTGTGTGTGTGTATAACAGGCTTTCTTTTGGGCTACCAACCAGCTCCCAAATCATGACATGGAGACTTCTTATTAGTTATGAAAGCTCACTCTTATCCTATGTTTGTCCCACTAGCTCTTATAACTTAAACTAACCTGTTTATTTTCATCTACGCTTTGCCTTTCTTTCATTCTGTATGTCCTACTCTGTGTCTGTCGGCCTGGCAGCTGGATGACTGACCCTGGATGTCTCCCTCTCTTTCTTCCTTGTTTTCTCTCCATCCTCTCCTCTTGAGCCTAGATTCCTCTTCCTATTTATTCTTTCTGCCCACCAGCCCCACTTTTCCCTCTACTGCCTAGCCATTGGCTGTTCAGCTTTTTATTAGGCCAATCAGGTGTCTTAGGCAGGCAAGGTGAAACAGCAATACATCTTTACATAATTAAACAAATACAGCACAAACAAATGTAACACACCTTTACATAGTTAAAGTAATATTCTACATAATGTGTACACATGTGTGTGCATGTAGAGGCCAGAGGTTGACATTGGGTGACTTCTTCAATTGCTTTCTATCTTGCCTTTTAAGAACAGGATTTCTCACTAGATAGCAGTTCCCTGACTGAGGTAGACTGGAAGGCCAGTGAGCTCTCAGGGTCGTGGGTTCGAGCCCCTCGTTGGGTTTTTTCATGGCATCTTGGGGACCATGCTCAAATGCTCAGACTTGCCTGGCAAGCACTTAACTGAGCTGTCTCCCCACACCCTTTATATTCTTAAAAGTCACTCAGCACTCTGAAGAGCTTCATTAATGTGAGTTAAACCAGCATATCATGAAAGCAGAATAATGGCACCCAAAGATGTCCATGTTCTAACCCCTGGAACCTAGCCGGGAGGTGGTGGCACACGCCTTTAATCCCAGCACTCAGGAGGCAGAGCCAGGCGGATCTCTGTGAATTTAAGGCCAGCCTGGGCTACCAAGTGAGCTCCAGGAAAGGCGCAAAACTACACAGAGAAACCCTGTCTCGAAAAATCAAAAAAAAACCCAACCAACCAACCAACCAACCAAACAAACAAAAAAAAAACCCCTGGAACCTAGGAGTGTGTTTTCATGTAGCAGAAGATACTGTAACTATAAAAAAGTTAAGAATCTCAAGATGGGAAGAGGATTCTAAATTGTCTAGTCGTGTTTCTAAACAAGGTATTAGAGCTGGGGCCAAGTAGCATCACATGAACTCACATGAAATTCCTTTTAAGAGTGAGATAGGGTGGCCAGTGTCAGAGAAGGGGACATGAGATTGAAGCAGACATCAAAGTACATCACAGCCGAGGAGTCCTGCTCTGGATGTGTTCTCCCTCAGCGCTTCTGATAGGAGCCCAACCTTGCAGTACATTGTAAGATGTATTGTGAGCCTGACCTCCAGAACTGTGAGATGATATGTGTGCATTGCTTTAAAGCCATCCAATTTGTAGGTATTTGCTATAGCAGTAGTTAGAAACTGATGAATTCATTTAAAAGTAACAAACCCACTGTAGATAAACTTTTTTTTTTAAAGGTACCGGGTGACCAAGTCCAGCGCCTTGTATGTATTAACCAGGTACAGGACCATGGACTACATAAATCAGTTTTTCTTGAAATACCATCCATCAGTCAGTGAGGAGAATACAGCTGTTTGTATCTTTGTAAATGCCTCTGTCAGGTTAGTTAGAATCTGGCTGTTTTTCACTGTTTGTGCTACTATCTGACAGTCTTTGGCAGGATCATGTGTCATGCCCCCTCTGAAAATGCCATGCTTACATGCAGAGAGTGAGCATTGGGAAGACAAAGCTTTAAGTATTGCTTACTATGAAGTAGTTCGGGCCATGTGGACTAGATAGTAGAGTTTTAGGAACTCAAGGGATCCACAGAACCATGGGGATAGTACACAGCCTCATTGCTAGAAACATTCCTGCAAGAATGGGAACTGCATTTCTCACTCTGAGCACCAGTTAGAAAACTAGAGCTTGGTTTTTAAGGAAGAGTGGTTATTAAGGAGCTTGGAGCAGACTCATTCTGAGGCAAATATAGGTAGATGAGTTCATCTGATTTTGTTGTTAGAACAAATATTTGAGTCCAGGTAGTTTGTAAAGAATAGAAGTGAGCTGGGCTCATAGATCTGGAGTCTGTGAAGTCTGAATGCGCGGACCAGCATCTGGTGAGGGTCTTCTTGCTGCATCACAACGCAAAGGAGCACCTCACATAGTGGGACAACGAGTGTAGGAGGCTGGCCACCAGTGCTTCCATGGGAGTAACACCGTCATGGCCTCCTCGAATCCTAATGACTTCACAAATGCTCCGTCTCCAAATATAATCAGTGAAAACAGGAATTTGGAAATTGTTCCCAGCCCATGTGCTTTGTGGGGCATGATCACACTGTAGCCAAAATGTTCTCCCTTCTTCTTGTTCCAGGATGAGTTAGGAAAAATGAGCATGTTTGCTTAGACTGCATCATTCAGAAATAGCTAAAATAATACACAATAGCATGGAGGCAGAGGCATGATTGCAAGGGCGTGCATTTTTGGCATTTGTAGATAAACGCTACAAAATACCTTTTGTCTGCTGCTCACAGGCAGCTTTTGAGAACTCGCTTGGACCTTTTGAAGTTAACAATCAGCTTCCTTTCCCTGGGAAGAGGAAAATTGAAATGAGTTTTAAGACTCAGCTTTGAATTGTAGTTATTCTTCATGGCTTTGAAGATGCATGAGGTGTGACCTTTCCACTGGGGTCATTTGAAGTGGTCCCTGCTGCTCTCTAGCAGCATTCTGCAAATTAAGAATCACCCAGTTCCAATGTCTGTGCCCAAATGCCTTCTACTTTGAAAGGTGTATAGATAGTACAACAGTTTGTGTTTAAGTGACTCGATTTTGAGCTCATTGTAAAGCTTTAGTAAAGATTTCATTAATTGATAAATATGTATTTTGTAGAGTTATATTTAAACCCATGATTGTAATACCTCTTGTGTGACAGGGGACTTGGGAGGTATTTCGGAATCCTCTATATGACTGAGCTGTTCTTTAGCTGTGCACTGCAGAAGCCAAGGTATCACACTTTATCTTGTCCATTCCTGACTGAATTGATTTGGAAGGGCAATTTTGGGGTGGCAGAGAAGAGGGTAGAGAGGGTAACTCTGGAGACTGGAGTCCTTGGGTAGAGGGGTTCTTGTTTGGGAACCACAACTGAAATGACCTTTGCAGACTGGAACTGGTGGGGGGGCACTTCTACATACTTCGAAAACCTTTTCCAGAGGCCCTCGACTGCCCGCCCTTGCTAGTTTCTCTTACTGAGCGATGCGCTGTGCAACCAGGAAGTGGGGTCTTTTGCATTTAAGCCTTGGTTGTAAGAGGGAGAGGAGAAGCAAGCAATCAGTGACACTTGACATTGTGTGATTGTGAGCTTCCCATCTGAGGAGCGTCACGTTTTTAGTGAACAGCACTACAATGGCAGTGTCCATTACCAAATGTAGTCATAAGGATCTGATGGGTTTTCCTATTGTGTTTTTGTATATATTTTAGGTCATTGCCTGGGAGCTCCCTGGGATAGCATTTTTGAACTTATCTAGACAGTCCCAGAGAGGAGAAGATGTGATGGTGGACTCTGGTACCCTCTCCTCTCCTTTCCAGATGTCCACATTCAGGGATACTATGGGTTGGCAAAGGTCAAAATGGCCCATTGCTTGTTAAAAGGCATCCCTATTGCTTAGTGGTGTTTAGAATAGTGGATGGGACTTCTGGCACCTTAAAGTTTAGGTTATAAAACACCATTTTGATTTGAGAGTTTGTTCACTGATGAATCATTAAATATAAATGCGTTTTGTGTGCAGAAGCAAACGGTAATGCAGGGCTGAGAGCTATGTCTGAGTTTCCTCCGCTCCTTGGCCTGTGAGCTTCCTCAGAGCAGGCTCAGGAGACTCAGCAGATGAGAGGCAACCTCACAGGCTGCCAAATCCAGGCCACTGCCTTGTACTAGAGGTCTCCTGGGTGTGTGCATGTGGGGGTGGTTTGGACGTTTGATGTGACAGTTGAAAGATTAGTCTCGCTGGAAAGAGACTTTCTGCAAGTGTCCCGCTGCCCTACCCCTTGACTGGAGGATGTCCTCATGGCTCCCATCATAGCCATTGCAGATTCTTGGTGCTTCTTGAGCGCGGAGTCTCTGCCAGCACAGCTCTTGGCAGAAGCCCTTAGAAATGAAGTCACAAGACACAGCTTGCACTTCCCTCCATCCCGCCATTACAGCAGCAGGGTAGATCTGCTTTGCCCCTGCAGTGGTACTTAGCTGCTCGCCAGCCTCAGCCAGGCGCGAGAATATCTTCTTTCCACTCTACCACCTCCTGTGGTCCTGTCCTTGTCCTCTCTCAGACACATAGGCATCTCCCTGCTAATATTTAGTTGCTTTTTTGATTTACTTCTTAAACTAGACTGCCTTTACCACATCGTTGATTGATTTCTTTCCTGTTAAGACCCATCTGTTTCTCAGTCCACTCCCTCAGAACCCTGCTTCCAATAATGCAGTCTGATAGCCACACTTCATTTTTGCAAACTATTCTTGGATTCGCCTACCATGTGCCTGGGAACTTGGGGTGTAGATACTAAGAGATAAAGAGATGTATCAGGTGACTGGGACTATTGGTATTGAATGGGGAGGTGGTGCAAGATATGGTTACAAATAGCAGTAGAGATTAGTAATAGACTATGTGCAGACTAAAAGAGTAAAGGAACAATTCTGCTCATACGTGTGGGTCCTACAGACAAGAAGAGAAGAGCGTGGTGGACATTAATTAAAAGCCGGTGATGGGTTCCTGTGTCTACTATTTCTGAAAGCATCTGAAGTACAAAGGGCTATAATGGTGGATGGGCCTATGGGGGAAGGTTGTCATAAAGAACTATTTTGGCCTAGTGGTGTTCCTGAGGTAACATCACTTGGAGAATTGAGAATTCTGTGTATCTTCTGAGTCAAGCTTTGGTCCGAGGAGATGAGTGGTCTTCAGTGAAGCTCTTAAGCCCTTGAGGACTTTGGTAGATCTTTCTATTTGGAGAGCATCTTGGCTGTGTGCCCAATCCTTAGTGGTTCTGAGACTTTGCTGCTCTATTCCTGTGGACGGCCTGGAACACTTGAGTCTGAGAATGGGGTTTGCTTACTAGGGCCTTCCTCTCAGTCTTAACCAGACTATGCTTGTGACTTGTCCCCATGGGTAGTACGTGCCAGCTTTGTGTGTGCGTGCGAACCTACTTGAAGTTCCTTTGAAGGCAGTGACCATTGTCTTCTGACAACATAAACAGGACCTGAAAATTGAACTCCAACGTGCACATAGCAGCTGCAGGGAGATAGCTGTCTATTTTTTAACATTGTTTGTTTAACATTTGTTTTTTTTTAATTTTTTGGTTTTTCGAGACACGGTTTCTCTGTATAGCTTTGCGTCTTTCCTGGAACTCACTCTGTAGACCAGGCTGGCCTCGAACTCACAGAGATCCTCCTGCCTCTGCCTCCTGAGTGCTGGGATTAAAGGTGTGTGCTGCTGCCGCCTGGCTTGTTTTTATTTTTAAAGTTAGGATTGAGGCCTTGTAGTCAAGTCTGTCCTGGAGCTTCCTATGTAGCCCAGGCTAGCCTTGAGCTTGATCCTCCTGCTTCTGTGTTCTGAGTGTTAGGATTACATGCAGGAGCCACAGTGCCCTGCCTGACTTTTCCCCCCTTAAGATTTATTTATTATTTTATGCATTTGAATGTTTTGCCTACATGTATGTCTGTGCACCAGGTGTGTGTCTGGTGCCTGCAGAGGTCAGAAGAGGGTACCAGATGCTCTGGGACTGGAATTACATATGGTTATAAGCCATTGTGTGGGTGCTGGGAATTGAACCTGGGTCCTCTGGAAAACAATCAGTGCTCATAACTACAGATCCATTGCTCCAGCCTAATAATTGTTTTTTAAGATTTTCTTGGGATAAAAATTGAAAGCAAAAGAAAATGATGATTGACCAAGTGTCTTTAAGGGAAGAACATTTTCTGTATGAAATGTGCTTTGATGCATCAGATTTGTGTTCTGATTGTGAGTGTGTTTGTGTAAGTCTGCACATACCAAGTTTGATACCCATGTATACAAAAATAGGCAAAACTAGTCAATAGTGAAATCTGAAGAAGTCTGCAATTTATTGATTAGTATTATACATAATGTCAAGTTCCTGTTTTTAATCATTGCATTGTGGTTATGTAAAATAGGGGCGGCTGAGTAGAAAATGTGCTAGAACTCTAATTTTTGCAACTTCTACATCAATCTAGAATTATTTTAAAATAGAAAAGCCTCAAGAAATACAATGTACTAATTAAAATGCCCCAAAGTCAGTAAAAGTGAACAAAATGGGTTAAGACAAAGTCCTAGACAATGGTGCTGAGGAAGTAGAGCTCTTGGACGCATTGCTGGTGGGGATGCTGAAGGATGCAGCCCATTCAGAGAGGAGTCAGATGCTTTCCTCAAGTATAAGCCAGCACTTCTGCTCCTGGGTGTGCATCCAAGAGAAATGAAGGTATGTTTACATGAAAACCTCTAGGCTAATATGCCTAGCAGCTTTCTCTAAACCTGTAAAGCATGCAGTAGCTGACAAAGGAACTGATCTCTCCCTCAGTGGAAGGTTCCTCACTAGTGGATAACTATTCACTGGTAGGTAGAAAAGAGCAACATATGCTGAAGATGAATGTCAGATTCATCACAGTGCATGAAAGCCGAATTCACAAGCGTGTGGCGAGTAGGACGCCATTTAAGTAACATTCCGTTAATAGGTGAAGTATAGAATTAGAAAATAGACCCTTTTAGTCAGGAACAGATGACAGGCAGAGAAGATGGAAGTGCAAAGGGGCTAGAGAAATCTAGAATGAGTGAAGTGTTTTTCTCTCTCTCTTTCCCTCTCTGTTGTGGTGGTGACAGTGTTTTTGTCAAAACTGACAGAGCTGAACATGAGGAGAGATGGGTTACTGTATGCAAATGAGACCTCACTAAACTAAACTTTAAAGTCAAAGCTCTACCTCCACCACCAATAAACGTAACGGTTACTTTGGCTTTAAAGGCTGTGATGACGCAGTGTGTCCTCTTACTGGTTGGATAAGAATTGAGACTTCTTTAGTTCCATGTGCTGGGATGTACGGGGTCAGCCTCATTGGGACTTTGACCCCTAACTAAGCCAAATAAATAGAAATAACTGTTACTGTAGAGGTGGGTGCTGTCAAAATCCCTGTTAACATGATGCTCCTGGGAGAGTGTTACAGGCCACAACCCTTGCCTTAGTGATTCAAGCTTTAATGTGTGAACATTTAGTCAAACCTCATTCATCCTCTTCTGTTTTGCCTTTGATAGAGTTTAATTAATTAGTGGAGTCAAAATTTCAGATTGTTTTAATCTTGACCATAACAACTGTGCTGAGATTTCCAACTTCCTCCCCCACAATAGACTTTAAAATGTTAAAAAATAAAAAATAAAAATTGCAGTGGTCTTTCTCCAATAGGGGCTCCTTGTTAATTTAAAAGTAAGATTTACTAGATTGGGTTGAGTTTATTTCTGGCTAGTAGTTAGCTTGGCTGAATAAACAATCGCTGATCACTGACCAAGTTCACGTGCCTGTCATGAGGTATTGTTGAGTTTACCCAGGAAAAAGAGTGGTCACCATCTGCTAAGGTGGGCCAGACCATGCAAGGGCAGCTTGAACTCACTACAGGAAGAGCAGTGAGAACACACCATTGTGCAAGGCTAGGCCTTGATGTGTAGATGTTGTGTGGACAGAAAACAGTATTAGATGAGCTGATTTTTATTTGTTCTTTGGTCCTAATTCATTCATTCCTCTCTCTTTCCCTCCTTCTTCCCTTCCTCCTTCCCTTCCTCTTTCCCTCATTTCCTCCCTCCTTCTCTCTCTCCCTCCCTTCCTTTTTTCCGTTTTTCCTTCCTTCTTTCCTTCCTTCCTCCTCCCTCCCCTCTCTCTTAGAGAGAGTGTGAATCTCCATGTGCAATTTCTTGCCTTTGGGAAGTCATGACACAGAAGGAAGGGCAAAGAATTTAAGTTTCCCAAGTAAACAAGTATAATAGGAGTCAGACGATGTGAAAGATTTAAAATGACAAGTAATCCATCCCTTTTATTCTCCTGTGTTCATTGCTGCTGCTGCTGCTGCTATGTGTAACTAGCTGAGCATTTGCAGCATAGAGCAGCACAAGTTTTTGCAGGTCTCAAAAGCCCAGCATAGGTCACATTGGGCAAAACTCAGCTTCTTGCAGGCTTGAGGGGATAGATAGTCTGTGTTCATGCCTTTCTAGCTTCTAGGGACTGCCAGTGTTCGTTGGTGCATTGCCTCTTGTTCTTTTTTTTTTTTCCTAACCATTCTTTTGTAGTTAATTATGGGAAAGGCAGGCTGGGGAAGATGGCTTAGTAAATAAGAACATTCACTGATCTTCCATAGGACCTGAGTTGGATACTATGTTAGACCTCTATGGGCACTTGCGCGCGCACGCACACACACACACACACACACACACACACACACACACACACACACGAAAATAATAAAACGAACTTTCAAAAATATGGGAAAGGCTTTTGGGTTCTTTTTTCTTTATACATAATTCTTTATTGATTCTTAGGAAATTTCACATCATGTACCCCAGTCCTGATAACCTGCTAGTCCCTCCATATATACCACTCACCTCTGCAGTATGCCCCCCCCAAATTAATTAAAAACAAAACAAACAAACAAACAAAAACCCCACCTCACTCTTCCGTCTTTCCAACACCTCTTCATTGATCCTAGAGGCATTAGGCCTGTGGTGTGTCACACAGTACATCCCTTTTGTCCAATCAGACCCACAAAACGTTCATTGCAATGAGTCATTGGTCTGGTTCAAGGCCTCTGGATTCTGGTACACCATCATCATTGAACCTCATCAAAACTCTCAGATATCCTGTTGTTGCCCCAATCTGTGGTTATTGTTCTGCAGGACCAATAGAATGGGGAGCTGTTAGGGTGGGCCAACCAAATGCCCAGGATGTGGGTCTGGGTGGTAGCTGAGCTGGTCGGTCCAGGCCATTGGGACCACCCCCTCAGTCAAGGGGCAGAACCAGCTCTCCCACACCTGTGGTGAGGGTTGGGGCAGTCTCTCTCAAGTACTGGGGTCAGCTTTCCCATAGGGGTGTATGTGTGGCACCAGCTCTCTTGCTGCATTGTCCAGCGAAGGGCAGGACCAGCTGTCCTGGGGCCAGTGAGGGACAGGGCTGGCTCAGCATGGGCCTTGGATTTCAACACACATGGAGCCTATGACACCCTGTGGTAACACAACCCATGGATGTCAACCCAGATCCTGGCTACTGTTGGGCCATGGACCCAAACATGGTCCACAGCACCAGCCTGACCCAGGCCCTGGCCCCATGTGGCTACACAGGCCACTTGGATTGGCATGATCCCCGTGGCAGTGAGGCCCTCTGATACCAACATGGCCAAAGGTGGCAGCCCAGACCCGTGGCATCAGCACTGCCTTCGATGGTATCAGGAGCCATGGACATCAACACAGACCTTGGCTGCAGTAGGACCACGGACCCAGACATGGCCCTCGGCAGCACCTTGACCCAGATGACACCATGGCCCCAGCAGCAGCATGGTCCTTGGACACCAGCATGGCTACAGGATGTGGCCTAGATACTGAGCATCTGTGTGGCCTTTATATATATATATATATATATATATTTCCCTTAAAAACAAAAACCTCTCAAACCTCGTGGAACCAGTGACCATCATTTTAAGCAGAGGATTCTCTCACACAGCCCCTTTTGGTGTCTGAGGTGACTGCATGTTGGTTGAATGACTGGGGCCAATGAGAGTCTACCCTCAGCAGGCAGTCACTCTGTCAGTTGTCTCTGAGGAGAGTTATCAAGGGTGTGTAGTAGGCTTCCTGCTGCTGCAGGCTGAGCTGGGGCTTGTGGTCATTGAAGGAGCCACAGGTTTGGCGCCCCAGGTTAGAAGAGAGCTTCTCTCTTTGTGCGGCCACACCATGGTGACAGTATGCTACGCTAGCTTGAAGCTCCTGAGCATGGCATGAGGTCACTTATGACGATGTCTCTGTAAGAGTCTCGTGTGTTTGGTTGGCGGCCTAGCCCAGTGGTGGCTGGTAAGTGGTGTTTCGATGACAACACATTAGTTGTTCACTGACTGGTTTGGGGAATGGATGAGGTAGTTGGTTCCATAGAAATTAAACTTCTATATATATCAGGCTTAATGCAGAGACACTCAGAATCTGCATGCTGTTTTGTGTGCAGGGGTGCATCCCATGGCTCAGGCCTCTCTCTGCCCCTCTGCTCTTGCACAGAAGTGTGATGATGCGTTTTTAAAAATGTGATTTTGGTGACCCAGAGTGTTTGATAAAGAGGTCCCAGTTGCCTGCTTTCTAGCCTGCTTAGCCTACTCCCTGTTGTCCGGGGTCCAGGGCTTCGGTGTTCCTGGGCTCCATTGCACAGCAGAGCAGCTGCATGGAAACATGCAGAGACAAGAGGGTTGTTGTAGGACTCAGATCAGTGGCAGCCACAGGGGGAAAGACTGACACAGTCCTTCTGTTCTGCTTTCCTCAGCTCAGGCGGTGCTTTCAGAGGACGGATGAGCTCACGGGGAGGGAGTCTGTGGACCAGACTTCCCTACCAACAAGCTGTGTCGTCTTGTGCTAGTCATTTTGTCCTCCAGACCTATCAGCTGGGCAGCTTGGACTGAGCAGCTGAGTAACCCACGCGTGGTGTTAGGACTCCGGGGACTGCTACATTTGGTAGTAGACCATAGGGCCTGAATGGACAGGCCTTGAGGAGTTTGGGGGTTTTACATTACTTCCTGTTTCTGTCTGGCAGCACTTACTCAAGTGAGCTGGCTTGGTTGTGTGGTTGACCGGTGTGATCTTAGGTGGTATTCACTTTGTTTCAATGTCTTCCTCTTCAGAGTATAGTTCAGTAAGGTGAACTGAGACCCCACGTGGACATACCCTCCCTACCCTGCTCAGTTTGTGCCTTCATTTTGATTTTCCGCATGGTTTTTTCATAGTTCCTAACATCTGTTTTCAAGAAGGAACATCTGTGGTATATACAAAGCACTTAGGAGAACAGCTTCTGGCTGTCCTGGAGAGAGCACACAGAAAGGACCTGGAATGCTTCGTTTCTTTCCCGGTGTATAGTGGACTTTGCTATTTTTGAAGCACTGGGGATATAAAAAAAGAGTCCACAGGTGTGAACTCTGCCCCCATGGATGTTAGTTTCTAGGGGGCAGGCATACATTGCACTTCAGAAATGATTTAATTATAATTGCAATTAGTGATAGGAAAGTACCATGTGTTCACATATGACCAGGAGGTCAGAAAAGTCCCCTTGGGTCATCATGGCCTTCTGCTAGAGATCTATAGGATGAGAGGGAGAGTGTCCCAGGCCAGGGAAGGGGAGGAGACAGGGAAAAGGATTCCCTGTGGTGGTATTGTGTTCCCCAAAATATTGTGTATGCTAATAAACTTATCTGGGGTCAGAGAACAGGACAGCCACAATATTAAACATAGAGGTTAGGCAGTGGTAGCATACGCCTTTAATCCTAGCTTTCCAGAGACAGAAATCCCTCTAGATCTCTGTGAGTTCAAGGCCACGTTGGAAACGGCCAGGCACGGTGATACACACCTTTAATCCCAGAAAGCCACACCTTTAATCCCAGGGAGTGGTGGTAGAAAGCAGAAAGGTATATAAAGCGTGAGGACCAGAAACTAGAGGCATTTGGCCTGAGCAGGCCTTTGGCCTGGAGAAGCCTTTGGCCTGGAGAAACATGTGGCTGGTTAAGCTTTCAGGCTTCTAGCAGCAGTTCAGCTGAGACCCATTCTGGATGAGGGCTCAGGGCATCCAGTCTGAGGAAACAAGACCAGCTGAGGATTCAGCGAGGTGAGATAGCTGTGGCTTATTCTGTCTCTCTGACCTTCCAGTGTTCACCCCAATACCTGGCTCAGGTTTGATTTTATTAGTAAGAACTTTTTAAGAGTCATGCTACATCTCCCAGTCCCAAGACAGAGCCATTGCTGAAGATAGAAAGGTTTGGAGGTCTGTACTGTGGGTGGGGTGGAAGGAACTGCACACTCTGGGGGGGTGTCTCCCCCATAGGTGTGCCTGATCTGCATTCCCCTGATGCCTCTGCTCAGGTGACTCCATAGTAGGGACACCTTCTCTGGCTCTACCTTTCTTACTTTGAAGTACTTGTCACAGCCTGATAAACCCTGGGTTGGCCTCTCAGGATAAGGGAGTCAATGGCACAAGGGTCTATGCCAGGCCCTGCTATATGCATGGTGGCCTCAGCAAGTACCTGGGTGAGTCATCTGTCCCCATCCCTACTCTATGCATGGTGGCCTCAGCAAGTACCTGGGTGAGTCATCTGTCCCCATTACTACTGTGTGCACTAGGGACCTCAGCAAGTACCTGGGTGAGTCATCTGTCCCCATCCCTACTGTATGCATTAGGGGCCTCAGCAAGTACTTAGGTGAGTCATCTGTCCCCATTACTACTGTATGCATTAGGGGCCTCAGTAAGTACTTAGATGGGTCATGATTTTGTATTTTGTTTCCTTTTGAAACTCAAATGAGTTTCCAGCTAACCTGAGAGGGTTGAGGTTAGTGATCCTGTGACAGATTAAGCCTTTCATTTTATCTAAGGACGAGTAAAAGGATTAACCATTTTTCTTCAAAAAAAAAAAAAAAAAAACTAGCTGTGATAAAAGACAACAGATAGAAAAATATTTGAACACAGATACTCCTTGGCTTATGATTGAGGCTTTATGTCCTGATACCCCACTTGTAAATGGAAGCTCTCACTGGGCTGAAAATGTGGTCAACACCCCTAGCCAGCCAACCTTCCACCAGAGCTTAGCTGCTGTGTGCACTGCAGGGTGTGATTTGCTTCCCACCCTGATCCAGCCGCCTTTGCTGCTCCTCAGCCTCAGGACAGGTTATGAGAAAGCTAGGCAGCCCTGGGAGATGGCAGTTCCCAGCGTGAACCACAGTTCCCATTGGATGCTTCTGACCATGGCACCTTTGCAGAGCCAGAGACCCACAAGTGGAACCTCTGAGTTTGGGATCACCTGAATCTTGTTGTTCTTCATAAATTGATACACATACTTAGGCTTTTTAATGACTCAACCAGGCTTTAAAGAAAACAGAAGTCCAGCCTTCCATCTCACAGATTTGGGGGGCTAAGTTATAACACACGATAATTCTGCTAAACTAATGGTTTGTATGGGAGTTGCTCCTGGCCTTTTTGCTTGGCTCTTTCTACCTCCCAGGGACAGATCTGGAGACTAAGACCAAAACTGGACCAGAGACATGAAGAGAGAGTGCATAGAAGCAGCGGGCGTCTCAGCATGCAGGCAGCAATTTGACAGAGCTGACTGAGAATTTTTCTCTACATTCTTTTCAACTTTTGGGAATGAGTAAAGCCGCTGTTCCTTTTTCTAAGGTGGGCGGGATCTGTGCTTGCCAGTGAGGCTGTGTATGTGATGGGCACAGTGCAGCTGTTGGGGTTAGGCCATTATCCTGATCTCATTTCTGTCACATATTAGCTGTGCAATGTTGTACAACCTACCAACCTTTCTTTAAAATGGATATTGTCAAAATGGTAGTATTGTATGAGAAGGCCATTATTTGCTATTGTTTCCATTTATAAGCCAGCGTAATTGGTGCTATTACTAAGTGCTGTAGACTACAGCATGGTTGTCTACTCCAGTGTTCCTCAGACTTGCCTGAGCTTATATACTTCCTCAGGTGCTTGTTAAAAGCAAAGATTCTCAGGCACCACCCAGATACTCAGACTTGCTCCGTCAGATCCCCATGGGAGAGGCCTGGTGGAGCCCCGTGATGCACCCTAGTTTCAGATGTTTTACATGAATTTCAGGTGTGGGTCTGTATTTGGTACTGCGTGTTTCAGTCTTGACAGAGAAAACATGGTCTCTGCTCATACAAGCCTTTGCTCACACTCTTTTCTCAACGTGCGTAACATATTCCTACACTCCAGGGACATGAGGGGACTTCTGGCTACAAAGAAGCATGGTGTCGTGTGTATGTGTGTGTGTGTGTGTGTGTGTGTGTGTGTGTGTGTGTGTGACTTGGCTAGCCTGGCTTCTTTCTTTCCCTTGGTGATAAATGATCCTGGTAACCAGCTAAGTATAATATATGTACCAATATGATGAGCCTATTCACAGTCCTGAGTCCTCCAAGGCCTCAGTCCATCCAGATGTGGACATGATAGTCAGGGAAGTGACATTTGCCATTGAGTGCCTCTCACCTTTAGGGTTGGCGGGCAGGCTGCATGCTCTGCTCTCCTCAGCTGAGACCTGGGAAGCAGACGGCACAGCTTACTCCAGGGCACATAGGTGAGTGTGTTCTGAGGCAGCTGTTTTCACGCAAGCCTGCAAGTTCACTTTCCCTCTCTAGCTCACGTCACTTCCTTGTTAGTGATAAAGAAATGAATTTGTAAATTGTACTCACAGGACCAAGGTTCTCGGAGACTTTACTAAGGGGGTTCCCTGCTTGGGGCTCCCATTTTCAGCATACCTCTGGAGATGGGGTGGTTTTGCCTCTACCTTATTCCATGAGGATTTAATAAAGTGCTTGGTCTTGATGTTTCTGTCCCCTCCACCCCCCCTTAGATCACGGTTTCACATTAATAGAACTTGGCTACATTTTGAATTTGGCTTAACTTTGCCTTTCTGTTCGAATTATCTTCATGTCATAAGACAAGTTGATGAGTGCTAGGAATCCTCTTTTAATGTCAGGTTCATTTTCTGACCTGTGAACAAATCAATCCAGGTTTGGGGAGATTGTTACAGGGGAAGAGTTTGTTTCCAGTGCAGTTAATCCCCCTTTTCTAAAAAAGCCTGTGAGCCACACTTGACAGTAGAGACTGAAAGGGAAAGCATTTCTGCCCTAGCCCCATAGCGTTCTCTGTGCAAACACTGGCCTGTACTGTTTATTAGAGAATTTCTAAATGTCACCACAGGTATGAACACCTGATTAGGCACATGGGCAGGTATTTGTTGCTTCCATAGAATGAGATCCGCTGGTCCTTTGCTTCTTTTGCCTTGGGAGCAGATGGAAATCTTGAGGCTCTCCTTGGCTCTGCCCCCACCCCTAGCCTTTAAGAGTTTAGCAATGGAATGAGCCCAGGCCTGTAGCTTCCTTTACTGACTTCTCCTGCTGTTCTGTTTTGTGATTGTCTTTCCTCATTTGTGAATCTTTACTGGCAGAGAGGCTGGAGGTAGCCATTCATGGCATTTTGCTGACTGTGGGTCGCTCAGGTAAGTGTTTTTGATCAGCTGTAGCTACAGACTGCTTATGTTTAGTGAGAGGCCTTGGCGGAGGAGGGAGTTCATGAAGACTAGATGAGGGCTTGGCCAGTGGTGTCTTGATGTCAATGAGGAGGCAACATCTACCCCATTCATTTCCAAATTACAAGTATCTTGTGTAGTGGAGGCACAGTTTACCACCCACAAAGCAAGCTTTCTGCTCACACAAAACCCCAACCCTTTCTCCCCTCCATCCTTCACACACACATAACAAAACACATACAAAAAGGACTGTGAAACAAGATGGCCAATCCTGTTAAATACCTCTACTCAAAACTGTAATTATGTGTAATTATCTGGAAAGTAATCCTAAGCCCTGCCCCTGGTGGGTTTTAATGATACCATATATTTTACCTAGTCACCACAATTTTCTTTTCTTTTAAAAAATAAACACACTTTTATTCATCATTGTTGTTTGTGCATATATGAGGTGTGTGTGTGCATATGTGTGCACACATGTGTACATACATGCACATATGAATGTGTACATGTGTGTTACTTATGTGCATGTGGAGGTCAGAGGACGACTTGGCTGTCAGGTTTCTCTCCCATTGCCAGCTTCTGTTCAAAGCTTTTTGTTTGTTTGTTATCTGCTCAATCTTCTCTGAGGCTCTCACCACATTTTCTAACGTCTTTGAAAGTGGGGTTTCTACCTCGCACATTCTAGAAATGTCTGTGGCACCTAGCAAGACAGTACCTTATAAGGACTTAGGAGCAATATTCTGAAGGGACTTCATGTGTCACTCAGTAGTTTGATCTAAGTGAAATGCTGTACTGCTGCACTGCGGCCATTCACATTGAAATGATGTTTAGTGTGTGTATGTGTGTGCACACATAAATGCAGGCATGCGTGGTGGGGCATGTGTGTGGAAGTCAAAGGACAACTGATGATGAGAGTCAGTTCTCACCTTCCACCCTGTTTGAGAAGAAGTCTCCCTTGTTTCTGCACCGGCACTGAGGACTCCAGGTGAGCTGGCCTGTGATCTTCCAGCCTGCTTTCCATCTCCACCTCCCAGCTCAATATAGGAATGCTGGGATTATAGATGGGTGCTACTGTAGCTAGCTTCTTTCATGATTTCTATGGATCAAACCTGGGTTAGATGCCTTTATCCATCTTCCTGGCCAGGGTATTCACATTTCGTCTGTTCTCTTGATGACTATTTACAAACTGCTTTTGCTCAAGAATTGCTCGTTAATTTTTCTTAGTTTCTCTATGAGTCATGCAGTGTTACATCTGCAAACTGGTGTCCTTAATGAACTGGAAGAAGAGGGGGAAATTAAACATATTTGACCAGGTATCCCCCCTGATTAAAAAATGTAACAAAATATTTTTGTATATAATGCAGAATTTTTGGCATTCATAAGATTCATATTGTAATAATTGCCATAGACAGTTGGGAGCCTCCCTTTTGTTTGTTGTTACGCTGGAACAGTTCGTGAACTCCTCCTTCCCATTGTTGTCCCCTTCTCTGAACATCAGAGGACTTCCTTGGGGTGCTGCCGAGGACGGACAAGAGAAGGAAGCTACTGAAACTGGGAAGGGGGGCATGAGTAAGGGGACAATGTGGGGCACATTTAGAGGAAGGACGGGTGTCATTGCCAGAGCATAAACAGCAAGAGAAGATGGTGGGTGATGAGTTTGGAGGAGGCCAGGCTGCTGCAGGCAGACCTCGGATGTCTGGAGAAGAGTTGAAATTTGTTCTGAATTGTATGTCAGAAGTGGCACCAAACAGCCTGTGCTTTCTGAAGCTCCCTTTTGCACTGTTTTCCTAGGGGACTGGAGGCCACCCTGGCAGTTGCTGACTCAGTTTCTCCTCCCTCTCACCTCCCTTCGTCCTGTATTACTGCACTGTTTTCTTGGGAGCCCTTCACCAGAGCAGACAGTGTATACTGTATTTACTTGTTTGAACATGCCTGCCTTACCTAACTAGAATGTGAACTCTGTGCATCAGAGATTGTGTCTTTCTCCACTGCAGAGCTGCCAGTCCCAGGTAGCAGGTGCAGATCCCAACCAAAGAGATGAAGAATAGGTCAGATACTGAAATCAGAGAATCATTGTTCTTCCCACAAGCGAAATAGTGTGATTGATTACCGAAGAAAGTAGAAGCCGTTTAATGGAGACCAGCAACACCTTGGACGAGGGGTCAAAGTTGATATTTCTAATATTGGCAGCAGGCATTGTACCCCAGAATGAGTCTATGAGTTTAATTGTCAGGTAACAAGGCAGACAGAAGCAATGTTGCCCCTGAAGGATATTCCCTAAAGCAACAAATGCCATCCCATTAAACAGAAAAGCAGAATAGCATCATCGGTGTAAAGGGGCTGAAGGAGGAGAATGTGAGCTGAGTGTAGTTTGTGGTCTGTGCTGGATCGGTGCTGCATCCAGTACTGGGAAGAGGAAATTATTAGAAAGGACATTCATATAATTGCTGAAATTAGAGTGTTGGTGGAGGAGTGTGTGGCTCACAGGGTCTTTATGTGTAGCACAGCTGCTCTGAATGAATGGTCTGTCATTTGGGTTTCCCAGGAAATGCCATAAAAATCTGGGCTTGAGATCATCACAGTGAGACTCCCGAGATGTGGTTTTCTGTCCAAGCATTGTGACCAGGTTCCTTGTCAAAGGTGGCAGTTTGGAGATTCGGAAGCTCTCTGACTTTTAGTTAACAGTGACTGAACAGCGGTCCGGGTGAGAACCGTGTCAGTACTAGGCAGAAAGTAGTACTTAGCTTGCCTCTGGGAGGTGAGATTCAGGTTTCACAAGAGCAGTTACTGGGGTGTGGTTGAGGGTAAAAACAGTGATAGAGGAGGGACCCTGCTTATCAGTATTCACCTTCTTTTTTCCCCCTTTAAAAATTATTTATTCTTTGAGAATGCTGCATACAATTTCATTTGACCAGACTCACCATCCCATGCCTCTTCTAACTCCTCTCTGAGGCACTCGACTTCTTAGTGGCTTCCTCTGGGTGGTCAGTTTGTAAGGAGGCTTCAGAGGGCAGAGAGGGCATGACGCAGCACCAGGTACTCCAGGTCTGTGGTGTAGAACAGCAGAAGCGCTCTACTATTGTTTATAGAGTGATGAGTGCTTTAGGAATTTATCTTGGAGGGCATGCTTTGTGGCCAGTAGTGTTTCCGCCAATTCACCAAGACCCAGTAATAATAGGTCTCTAAAATGTGACCCTCAGCTTTCTGAAGACTGGCTGAGGAGCCCCTTGAAAACCAGCCGACATCCATTATAAAACCTTAAAGTACCGTAGAAATATTTAAAATTACATATCCATATACCTTCATTACAGAAAGTGGAATATTTCACATAATAATTATTAAAGCATAGATTCCTTTTTAATCCAGAGCTAATAAACCTAAATTAATGCCATTATCAGGGCGATGTGATGTTGTAAGCCATCTCTTTGGGTGGATAGGAGAAAGAGGTTGGTGTGGCTTGAAATTACTGGCGTGGGATGATTAAGAGACCTGAGCCAGTAGTGTAACTAAGGTTTTAGAGTGTTATTTGACATGAATATTTCTCAGCAGAGTATGTAAATAACGTGTCAAGATTGTAAGGAGCCATTCAGAATACACTGTAATATTGATGAGACTCACACTGAAAAGGCTGATGCAGATTACAAGTATAAAGTGCTTAGAACATGACAAGGGTCTTGCAGAAGTTTGATTTGCATCCTTTTCTCTTAGCTTTTATTTGAAAACCCACGTAATTGACTTGTTTAAACGTGTTCATCTTTTATATACACTTGGGTATTTATAACATTCCAAGGTATTCTGTATTTTGCTACAATTTTGTAGTAACAGGCTAGTGACAGCTATTTGGTGGGGGTTTGGGTTGTGTGATTTTTGAATACATAGCCTTGATTCTGTGACTATCATTGAAAAGCCAGATACAATTCCAAGAAAAAGATACCCACAGTCTTCAACTGATGGTGCCTTTATTTTTCCATATGCCATATGAATTTAGCCTAAACCAAAGGTTTAAAGGTGAGCCATTTTAATTGATGAACCAAGAAAAGAGGAGCGAACAGCTGTCTCTCAATGCCCTCTCCTCTTTTGCTGTAGAACTAGGTTCGCTACAATTCCAGGTACACGGGAAGTTCTTGTTATGCTTTCCAGCTGTGGGGGAGGTGTGTTTAATGCTGTCACCACTGCTTGTTTTCCCACTCTGTCAACTCCGTGGAAGATTAGGTTTCTATTCCTACATTTTAAAATGTATAGGTGAGAAAATGCTATTGATATTAACTCTAATGACTTCCTCGAGGCCTGGGAAGTGTATGCCCAGTTATACTAAGACAATATCCTCTGGAGGGATGAAAAAACTATACTGCGATGCTAATATGAGGCCTTGTGTAAGTTCGGGTGGTTTTCCAGTAATAACAACACTTTGTCTGTCTTCCTGACCATCCCATCTCTCTTTATCTTAGTGCTCATTGGGTGTTGATGTTAAGTGTCGTGTGGAATTCTATAACTTCTCCCAAGAGCTTTGATGACAAAGTATTTGGGACATTTCACAGGTAAAGAGATCAAAGATTTCAGAAATGCTTTACCTGGGAAGTCGTTGTTTCAGATCTGTATGTTGTTTGTTTCTACAGCTCACTCTCTTTCCTTTCTTCCTGTCCTTTTCTCCTTCTCTTCTTTTTCTTTTAGCTGCCTTATTAAAATCACCTCCTAAGAGGTAAGTATTAGAGTATTGATGCAAATCGGGTTTTCTGACACTCTTAGCCAACTACATAGATGAGATAAAAAATGAATTCAATTAATGGGTTTTAAAGATGTTGTCTTAAAAAATAAAAAGTGTGTTGATGAGGATGTGAGAAAATTGGAATCCTGCTGTGTTTTTTGATGGTGATTTAAAATGGCCCCACTACCATGGAAAACAGTATGGTGGCTCCTCCAAAAAATAAAAACTAGGGCTGCATGTGACCCAGCAATGCCATCTCTAATTAGATATACAGAATAATTGCAAATAGAATCTTAAAGACCCACCATGTTCATAGCAACATTATTTATGACAGCTAAGAGTTGGAAGCAACCTAAATATTCACTGAGCTATGAATGGAGAAATAATATGCTCTACACGCAAAATGAGGTTATTTTGCTTTTAAAAGAAGGACATTGGGGTTGGGGAGTTTCCCCAGTCAGTAAAGTGCTTGCCGTGCATGCATGAGGACCTGACTGAATTTACATCTCCAGCAGCCACATTAAAAAAGCGGGGTGTTGTAGCTGGAGAATTTCTCTCCAGCTCTCACCAAGTCCCGTAGTCCCGGAGCCCACTTATAAAATAAACACACAGACTCTTACATTATTTACACTGCTTGGCCATTAGCTCAGGCCTATCATTGTCTAGCTCTTACTCTTATAGTTAGCCCATTTCTATTAATCTATACTTTGCCACGTGGCTCGTGGCTTATGGGTACCTTACATCTTCCTTGTCCTGGCAGTGGCTCCAGGCAATCTCTCCCTTCCCTTCCTTTCTCCTCTCTGTTAGTCCCGCCTATACTTCCTGTCTGGCTATTGGCCAATCAGTGTTTTTTATACAGAGCAATATCCACAGCAGGGTGTTGTGTCCACCTGTGGTGGTATTGTGTTCCCCAAAATATTGTGCACGCTAATAAACTTATCTGGGGTCAGAGAAGAGAACAGCCACAATATTAAACATAGAGGATAGGCAGTGGTAGCACACGCCTTTAATCCTAGCATTCCAGAGGCAGAAATCCCTCTGGATCTCTGTGAGTTCAAGGCCACATTGGAAACAGCCAGACATGGTGACACATGCCTTTAATCCCAAGAAGTGAGCCTTTAATCCCAGGGAGTGATGGCAGATAGCAGAAACGTATATAAGGCGTGAAGACCAGGAACTAGCAACATTTGGCTGGTTAAGCTTTTAGGCTTTGAGCAGCACAGTTCAGCTGAGATTCATTCTGGATGAGGACTGAGAAGCTTCCAGTCTGAGGAAACAGGATCAGCTGAGGAACTGGCGAGGTGAGGTATCTGTGGTTTGTTCTGCTTCTCTGATCTTCCAGCATTCACCCCAATACCTAGCTTCAGGTTTGATTTTATTAATAAGACTTTTTAAGATTCCTGCTACATCCACTTGTAGTTTTAGCTGCTGTGGAATAATCCTTTTGTACACTGTGAAAATGTTTTGCTCTCATTGGTTTAATAAAGAGTCAACTGGCCAATAGCTAGGTAGAAAGAGGTTAGGCAGGAGAGCCAGGCTGAGAGAACACTGGGAAGAAGGAGGGTGGAGTCACCAGCCAGAAGCAGAGGAAGCAGGAGATGAACATGCTGTGCTGAAAAAAGGTACCACTGTGTGGTAGAGTGTAAATAAGAAATATGGGTTAATTTAAGTTGTAACAAGCCTAAGCTATCAGCTGAGCATTTATAATTAATAATAAGTCTCTCTGTGTGGTTATTTATGAGTGGGCTGGCAGGACAGAAAAGTCCACCTACACTTAGCACTAGGACAGCAGAGATAGGAGGATCCCTGGGTGCTGGCTGGGTATACTTGCCCAATCAGTGAGCTCTAGGTTCATTGAGAGACCTTGTCCCAAAGAATAAGTTGGTTTGAGAGCGATAAGGAAAACACTGGTGTTGACCACTGGTCCCTCCCCACAACATGTATATATACCTACAAGTGTATATGTACACATATATGACACACACACACATAAACACACAAAGAGGAAAGAAATTTAGACATATGGTATAACTTATATGACCTTGAAGTCATTTTGGTAAGTAAAACAAACTCATTATCCAGGAACAAATAAGGTTATTGTCCATTTTGAAGGCCCTAGAACCCGCCAGTAGAATGATGGCTTCCTGGCACTGGGAGCAGTGGGGGAGGAACTGCTGTGTCACAGAGTCTCTGACGGAGGCGATGCAGACATCTTGGTAATGTGATAATAGGGTTGTACAACAAAGCGAAATTGTTTTTCTAAAAAAAAAAAAAAGACAGGTTTTCTCTGTATAGCCCTGGCTGTCCTGGAACTGTATATAGACAAGGCTGGCCTAAACTCAGAGATCCACTTGCCTCTGCCTCTCTAGTGCTGGAATTAAAGCCACCATGCCTAGTTACAATGTGAATGTTCTTAATGCACAGACTGTATACTTTACAGTGTCCACGATGGTAGATTTTATGTGTATTTTGCTGCACTAAAAGTAATTTTAAAGATAAAATGATGGGTTTAAACTCTTCCTTCTGAAGTAAACGAATATAGAACCATTATATTTTATAAGTGGAGTTATTCCAACCCAGTTAACAGATGGCTCGGACGAGTTAGGAGTAGTGTGACGTCACTGAGACTTTGAATTTTATTTCTCTAATTGTCAGTGTGATAATTGTTTCTGATTGTCAACTCGGCAAGATTTAGAATCACCTAGGAAACAGCTCTGGTTGTAACAGTGTTTCCATAGGGGAATAACTGGATGGGGAAGCCACCTGCAAGGGGTGACACTTTCCGGAATTGGTCCAGATACAGAGGCCTTAAAGGATGCAGCGTATGCCTGCCCTTGTCGCTGCTTTCTGAAGAAGGCGTCTGTCACCACTACTGCCAGCTTTTGCTGAGAGTAGACTCCAGCTTCTGTGTCCTTCCCTCATGGAAAGGGTAGTGCATTGTCTTTTCTAGAATAGACACTTATCCTGGATATGCATTTGCCTTTTTTTGTGTGTTAATGCTGCTGCCAAAACTACTGTTCATGGACTTGGAGAATCCACTATCCTGCTTTTCCATGAAGCATTGCTCCTGACCATGGTACTCACTTCACAGTCAAAGAACTGTGTCAGTGAACTCATGACCATAGAATTCACTGGTTTTAACCTTGATCCCCATCATCCTGAAGCAGCTGGCTTGACAGAATGGTGGAATGCCCTTTTGAAGATCGGTTACAATGCTAATGAGATGGCAGTATCTCACAGGGCTGGACCAAGGCTCTTCAAAGACTGTATGTACTCTTAATCATCATCCAGTATGGCAATAGTTCCTCTCTACCCAGCCCACTGCCTCTACCTCCGCAGAGCTAGGATTAAAGGCGTGCCCCACCCCCACCCCCACCAGGATGTGTTCCTCTAGAGAACCCTGTCTTGTTTGCAGTCTGAACTCTCTTCTTGTTCACTTCAGAGACCGACTTGCCTGAAAGTTGTTACTGGAGTAATTTCACTCTGAGTGTGCTTAGCAACAGCTTTCTCAGCTAGAGGGGAAAGGAAAATGCACATGCCGTGGACTAACTTACCCAGGTAAACAGGTGGTAAGGTTACAGTGAAACTGGAAACCGAACAGTATGCAGGTTAAACACAAGCGGGATCAATTATCTGATTCTAACTTGTCCAATGAAGGCTCTCAACTTAACACCCACTTTGCCTTTGGCTTATCACACCGAATCGTACTGGTTCTGTTCAGCTTTGTGTGGGAAAATTCAATAGGATAGAACTGGGAAGGCCTTAACGTTACTCCCAGCATTAACATGGCTTGGGCTGTATGGATTACACTGCTTAACAAGATGGGTCCTCACTTTCTTGTTGGTCCACAGCTGTTTGAACTGTCATCGTGTAAAGTGCTAGCAATTAAGTAGTGAATGGACTGCACACCCTAGTACAAATGGGTCCGTAGACAGCTGGTTGGGTGGAAAGTTCAACAAGGGAGTATTGGGAACATCTGGCAGAGACTACCCACATTGTGGGGAAAGGTGTGAGTGGAGCCAGAGTTGCCCTCCCTCCTGACGGTTAAGATAAAACCTGGAAAGGTTTGCCTTGAGAACTCCAGACCTCACTCTGATACCAGTAGAGACTTCCCAATGGAGGCGAGAGGGTGGCGGTAACTAGGAGAATTTCTCCCTCGCCATCCCTACTCAGGTTTTTCCTTTTTCATTTCTTTCTTTTTAAAAACTTTCATGCACCACTAGGAATGGAACTCAGGGCCTTAGATGTGTATCTCAGTTGCTCTGCCACTGAGTTCCACTCTCAGAGCTCCTATCTTCTTAAAGTCATTTTGACTGGAAATCCGTGGGATTTGCAAGACAAAAAGATCCGCTGCTTTAGGTTCGTGATTAAAGACAACAGAAATACCAGTGGCATTCGAGGACAGCTGCTTGTGAAAAGCTCTACATGCCCATCTGAACTGCTGCTCCGAGGCTGTAGGTGGGTGGCGTTACTGGTGTGGTTTTGCAAATAATGTTCTCTGGGATTTGATGGGTTAGGCAGTTTGCTTACAATCACCTCGATTATGGTGAAGGAATTCCATCCAGGTTGGTAACCTGGCTTGGGCACTAGTAGGGAGGAACTATTCTTGTCTCCCAAATCCATAAGACCAACTGGGAGCTGTGTAAGAGAGCCCAGAGGTTAATTGTCTTTAGACTGGGGACTTGGAAGCCATTGAGTAGCTATGGTCTGTCTGTGCCTTCTTGGGTTTATGGCAGCATTTGTACATTCACAACTGGGCTGGCCTGGGTGTTGCTGAGGAAATGGACCAGTTGGGGATGTTTACCATACTGTGTGCCTTGTTGCTTTTTGAGGTGGTTGTTTCCAAGTCCTGGGATGAAAGGTACAGCTCCTCATTTTCTTCTGAATGGAGAGCGTGAGAATGTTCAGAGAAACTGCTATGGATTTTTTGTTTTGTTTTTGAGACTTTTATATCATGTACATCCGAGTTTTGCTTGTATGTATGTCTGTGCACCACATGTGTGTCTGATGCCTAGGAAAACCGGAAGAGGGCATTGGGTCCCCTGGAACTGGAGTTACAGACAGTTGTTAGCTTCCATGTGGGTGTGCGCTTAACTGCTATGCCCTCTCTCCAGCACGCTAGTACTGGATTGGCTCTGTTGTTGCTTTGTTTTTTGCTTAGCTGTTTCAGCATTTAACGTGGAGTTTGGAACCTGGGCTTTGCCAAGTAATCCTTCAGAATACATGTTACATTATAGGGAAACCTCTCGTACAGTGCCTTCACTGGTGCTATTGGTGTGTGCTGTTTTTTTTTTCTCCTAACAACTTCCAAATTTGTTTTGAAAGACAGTTTTCTAAAATGTCTGCATCATTAATGGAGGAACTCTTCTCCTGTTTGACTAATTGTTTTTGTCAGAGGCTCGAATGTCCAGGCTTGTTACTATGGTTTAGAGAGACCATAGGGAGGGAATGCCCATAGATAAATAGCCCCGTACTGATGCTAAATGTTAGCTGCTGTGTTCTGAGCCGGCCTTCTCTGTGGAGACCCACAGAGGTTTCCTAGTGAGAACTTACTCAGGGTCCGAGAATCTGAGCTTGTTTTACCCAGCAGGGCTGCATAAGGGGATGATTTGACCACAGTGTGGTTACCAGGTGTTTGGAAGGGGCTACACTTGGCTGTGCGTTGTGCTTTGATCTAGCAAGGGGGAGATTTTTTTGCCCTGTCCCATGGCATTTTTATAAAAAGCCCTTTTGAATAAACAGAAAAGGCTGTTGGGTATTGACCCAGGTCCTCCCAAAGTTATCCTGTGTTTCTGTCTTTCTCCTCTTCACTATCTTTCTATCTAGTATTTTCTTATCCTTCTCTCCTCCTAAGAACCCTTGAAAAGGTGGGAGCTGGCCTCCCACACCCCTCATAGCTCAACTTATTAAGCTGGGCTTTATGGAGTTGGAAACTGATGAGGTTAAGCTGAGTCCACCATAGCTCAACTTAAGCTGGGCTTTATGGAGTTGGAAACTGATGAGGTTAAGCTGAGAACCAGGTTTTGCTCTACGCCCCCTCCCCATGCCATGTCTTCATTTATCTCCATAAGACCTTGCTTTAGGTAAGCAGCATTATGCACACATTGTACCTTTAAGGAACTTGAGGCTCAGAATTAAATGTCTTAATCATAGGTCATTAAAGATTATACAAGTAACAAGAAACCATTAAGGTTCATAAACCAGATCAGTCCTTGGTCCTTATGGGCATTCTTGTCTCACATATATGGGGTGATTAGCTTCTCTGGACCCAGCCCACTAAATTCTCGTGGGGATACTAGTGACTCTGCCGCCTAGGAATGCCCCACACCGCTTCCATGGCTTCTCTTAGGTGTCATGTTTATATTGCTTAATGTCAAAGCTTGTCTCACCTCATCACACTACCACTGCCTCCAGTAGCAATTTTTTAATCAACAGTAATCAAACCCCACTCATGCTCATAATTTGGAATAGTTAAAATAATTGTAAATGCAGATAAATGTAAAATTAAATCATTTTAATTCAGAATCCTGAATGAGGTAGCTTCTTACTCAGCCCTTTCAATTAAACACCCAAGACTCAGAGCAAAGGCTATCATAAGGTATCACACAAATTGGCAGAGGTATGGTGACTCACCTCTTCTCTTTTCTCTTTTCTCTTCTCTTTTCTCTTCTCTTTTCTCTTCTCTTTTCTCTTCTCTTTTCTCTTTTCTCTTCTCTCTTCTCTCCTCTCTCCTCTCCTCTCTCCTCTCCTCTCTCCTCTCCTCTCCTCTCTTCTCTCCTCTTTTCTCTTCCCTCCTCTCCCCTCCCTTCCCCTCCTCTCCTTTTCTTTTCTTTTTGAGACAGAGTTTCTCTGTGAAACAGGCTGTTCTGGAACTTGCTCTGTAGACCAGGCTGGCCTCGAACTCACAGAGATCCACCTGCCTCTGCCTCCCTGAGTGCTGGGATTAAAGGTGTGCGCCACCACTGCCCGACCTGTGTTTATTTTCTAATGAATGATTTTGACCTTCCAATGGGAGACATTTGGGATTTCTTACCAGTTAAGGTGAACCTGGGCCCTGACAGCCTGTTTGGTACGCAGTTTGTTAATAACCAGGTTTGGCACCGGTCCTCAGCAGTCCAGCCAAAGGCAGGCACAGTAGTGGAAAGCAGAAAAGGATATTGATTAAAGTGGCCATGTTGGTAAGAGGAATAAAAAGACTGGTCTCCTCCCCCCAAGTCCATCTTTAGGGTCCTAACATGAGGCTTGTGTTTAAATAGGGGGCAAGAAGTATGCATAGCTAAGTAGTCCAGGTCCAGGTCCAGGTCTGGGCCTGGTCAAGGTGTACTTTGGCCCATCACCACTGGATGATACCAGTTCCCCCATCACCACTGGATGACAGCAGTCCCCCATCACCACTGGATG
>CABHPH010125685.1:1025-20572 GCA_902168325.1 Peromyscus nudipes
GGAGGGAGGGAGGGAGGGAGGGAGGGAGGGAGGGAGGGAGGAAGGAAGGAAGGAAGGAAGGAAGGAAGGAAGGAAGGAAAGAAGGGTATTGTATATAGTGGAATACTACTCAGCTGTAAAAAAAAAAGTAAAATTATGAACTTTGCAAATAAATGTATGGAACTAGAAAAGATTGTGTTGAGTGAGGTAACCCAGACCCAGAAAGACATAGTATGTTTTTGTTTGTCTGCTTGTTTGTTTTTATCTCATCTGAGGCTCCTAGCTCCAAATGGTTAGATGTGAGTGTATATCCTGCAGTAAGCACAGAGAGCAGTAAAGTAAAAAGGGACCCATTTGGGTTGTGGCTCTAGGAAACAATAGAGATGAAATTTTCCAAGGTGTAACTGATCTGATGGAGTAATGGAATAAATGGGAGACTCTAACTAGGGAGGGAGAGTCAGATAAATGTAGAAGGATGAAGTATGGTAAAATAACAGTAAGGATTTCCAAAAAGTCATAAAGGATCATAGTATTAGCTACCCACCTAAAAACACCTACAATGCATATAAATCTGTGTATAAATGTGTGTGTGTGTGTGTGTGTGTGTGTGTGTGTGTGTGTGTATATATATATATATATATATATATAGAGAGAGAGAGAGAGAGAGAGAGATTAAATGCTTGTCTTTCATTTGGAATGACAATGGTCTCTCAATTTAAGGTCTATTCATATTTAGAATAAGACCTAAAAGATGAATGGGAGCAGGAATAAGAGTGAGAGACTTGGCAGAGGGAATAGCATTAAGATTCTCAAACACTACACACAATAAGAACTTAGGTTTTTCATAAGTTCAATGAGAAACCATCACTTACAATGGAGAAGTGACTCAATTGTGATAATATTTTAAGATTTCTATGGCACCTATGTTGGAAATTATGTTAGTTAGAATGTTATTGCTGAGAAGAGGCACCAAGGCAATTCTTATAAAGGAAAGCATTTAACTGAGGCTTTATTAGAGATTCAGATGTTTAGTCCATTGTCATCATGACAGGAAGCATAGTGCCATACAGGCAAACATAGTGCTGGAGAAGGAGCTGAGAGTTCGGTGTGCGGATTGGGAGACATCAGGAAGAGAGAGTGACACTGGGCCTGACTTGAGCATTTGAAACCTCAAAGCCCACCCTGAGTGACGTACTTCCTCCAACAAGGCCCCTCCTGCTCCTATAAGGCCACACCTCCTAATGATGTCACTCACTATGGGCCTATGGGACCAATTTCATTCACACCACAACATTCCACTCTCTGGCTCCCATTGACTTGTAGCCGTATAACAACACAATTTTTATTTAGTCCAACTTCAAAATTCCCCATAGTCTATGACATTATCAGAACTGTTTAAAAGTTAAAAAATTCAAAGTCTCTTCTGAGACTCATGTAATCTCTTAACTGTAAACCCCTGTAAAATCAAAATAGAAAAGCAGATCACATATTTTCAACATATAGTGGCACAGAATATACACTACCATTCTAAAAGGCAGTCAACAAAGCTGAATGGAGTTGGAGTTCTGAAGAGCACTCTGACATAAGACATGTAGATGCAGAGTTTGGAGTTAGCTTTCCTGACTGCAACTTACTTCTTTCTCTTGGAATGATTCTACTCCCTGTTAGCAACTTCCCTCAGCAGGTGTCTCATGACTTTGGCATCTCCAACATGTTGAGGTCTACAAGGCCATCCATGTTTTACCTTCACAGCTTCACCCAGTGCTCTTCTTAGGCCTCCATGAAGGGACGCCCCTCACATATGCCTGGCCCTGGTGGTTTTGAATAGTCATGGAAGGAGATTCCTAACCTCTTTCTTGTATCCTTAACTCTAAAGCCAGAACCACATGGCTGAAGCTGCCTGAGTTTTGCTGTTTCCTAGAGCAAGAACATGCCGCCTTGTCCAAACACATTTCATCAGCTTTTTGTTTTCTTTACTGCCTAAGTGTGGCTGTCCTGAGACTTGCTCTGTAGACTAGACTAGCCTTGAACTCAGAGATTCACATGCATCTGCCTCATGATTGCTAGGATTGAAGACTTGTGCCACCAAGTCTGGCTCGAAGTTTTTCTTTGATTCATTTTTGCATGTTGGAAATTTATGTGGGTGGGATGTTACCCTGAAGTCACCACTTCCTTTATTTCATTTAGCATCAGCTTTTCTTTTTTTTTCAATGTTATCTAATTTCTTTTTTGATTTTTTTAAATTTTATAATTTAATTGTACATATCAGCCACGGATTCTCCTGTCCTCTCTTCTTCTGCCCCTCCCACCCTCCCCCTACTCTACCCACCCCCATTCCCACCTCCTCCAGGACAAGGACTCCTCGGGGATTCAGATCAACCTGGTAGATTCAGTCAAGGCAGGTCCAGTCCACTCCTCCCTTCACCCAGGCTGAGCAAAGTGTCCCAGTATAGGCCCCAGGCTCCAAAAAGCCTGCACATGCATTAAGGACAGGTCCTGGTCCCACTGCCTGGGGACCTCCCAAACAGTTCAAGCTAATCAACTGTCTCACTTATCCAGAGGGCCTGATCCAGTTCCATGGGGGCTCCTCAGCTATTGGTTCATAGTTCATGTGTTTCCACTAGTTTGGCTATTTGTCCCTGTGCTTTTTCCAAACATGGTCTCAACATCTCTTGCTCATACAATCCTTCCTCTCTCTCACCGACTGGATTCCCAGAGCTCCACCTGGGGCCTCGCCACGGATTTCTGCATCTGCTTCCATCAGTTCTATCATGACAGTTAGGATGTTCGGCCATCCGATCACCAGAGTAGATCAGTTCGGGTTTTCTCAACCATTGCCAGTAGTCTATTGTGGAGGTATCTTTGTGGATTTCTGGGGACCTCTCTAGCACTTGACTTCTTCCTATTCCCATGGGGTCTTCATTTATCATGGTATCTCTTTCCTTGTTCTCCCTCTCTGTTCTTGATCCAGCTGGGAATCTCCTGCTCCCCTAAGCTCTCTTTCCCCCAACCCTTGCCCTTCATTACCCACCCCCTAAAGACTTCCTAGAGATCAATGAAAATGAATATACCACATACCCAAATGTATGGGACACTATGAAAGCAGTGCTAAGAGGGAAATTCATAGCACTAAATGCCCACATAAAGAAGTTGGAGAAATCTCATACTAGTGAATTAACAGCACACCTGAAAGTTCTAGAACAAGAAGAAGCAAAGTCAGCCAGGAGGAATAGATGCCAGGAAATAATCAAATTGAGAGCTGAAATCAAAAGAACAAAAAGAACAATACAAAGAATTAATGAAAAAAGAGTTGGTTCTTTGAGAAAATCAACAAGATAGACAAGCCCTTATCCAAACTAACCAAAAGGCAGAGAGAGAGAGCATCCAAATTAGCAAAATCAGAAATGAAAAGGGAGACATAACAACTAACACTGAGGAAATCTAGCTTTTCATTAATCTATTTGTCTCCTAGAAGACAGGATGTAGCTCCATTAAACTTCCTGGTGTCCCTTTTCTCCTCAAACTAAGCATTTTGCATTTTTCCTTGTTCAACTTCTCCTTTTCATTATAGATCTGCGTAAGTGTAGCTACTAATAACCAGCAACACAGTACTGTGATGTCTGGATATCTCCCCTGCCAAAGCTGTTAATCCATAACTCTTTTGAACAAGGGCAGAAAGCAGCCATAATCTTTTTCCAAAATATCACAAGAATGGTTTCTAGGCCACATCCCAATATTCTTCTTCTCTGAAAATTCTTGAGCCAGGACCCCACATTTCAAATCACCCTCAGCACTACTGACTTCTGTACTCCTAGTAGTATGGCCCATTAAGCCCCCACTTAAAGCATTCAACTGCTTACCAATCCAAAGTTCCAAAGTCTATGTTCCTCCAAACAACGGCAAGGGCAGACCAATCATAGCAATATCCCATTCCCAGGTACATTTCTATCTTACTCAATGTTCTGTTGTTATGACACCACAACCATAACCACTCTTATAGAGGAAAACATTTAACTGGGGCTGGCTTAAAGTTCAGAGATTTAGTCTGTTGTCATCATGGTGGGGAGCATGATGGCACACAGGCAGACATGGTGTTGGAGAAGGACCTGAGAGTTCTACTTCCATATTGACAGACAGCAGGATAAAAAGAGCGGCACTAGTCCTGACTTGAGTTTGAAACCTCAAAGCCCATGCTGAGTGACATACTTCCTCCAATAAGGTTATACTTCCTCCTTAAAGGATAGGAGAAAATACTTCTTGGCTAAGACAGGATTAAATAATTTTCATTTTAGAAGGGATACAGAAAAGAGAAAAAGAGACTGAGACATAAGTAAAAGACCAGGTTTAGTGTAAAGATATCATTGCTGTGAATTGGATAGGCTTTTGTAAGAAAATTATCAAATTCAGGATCTTTTGCTTAGATTCAGATTATATTTGGAAATCTTGAAAGAAAATACTTCGAAATGTTCTAGAGGTAAGCCTGACAACATGACATTCAAATAAAATAATTTTTCATGACCAGCCAGAAAGTTACTAAATACTTCTATAGTTTCCAAGTATTATGGAGAGAAACAGGTAAGTAAGTACTCCAAATCCACAGCAGCAGGATTATGACAATGTTGACCAAAGACTTCCTAGAGAAATAGAGATGAGCAGCCATCAAGCGATTTCAAACCTTGCATTCCATCTGAGTCAGATTTAAGTTAATTTTGATCACTTTCTTAAGAACAACACTATTCACAGTGAATACCAATACTGATGGCCACTGAGGAATACCAAGCACTCATACAAGGTACTGATTTCTATTGACCACTAACATCCAGAGGAGTGACCAAATTAAGAAGAGATACCTATCTGAGATGTTTCTTCAAACTGGACAACAGTCAGAAAGGAAATGTAAAAAGTTTGCTAGACTTCCATGATCAAGTTAAAACGGGTATGAGGCAACAGTAATATTTTCTTCTCTCAAAGAAAATGAGAGTAGATACAAAAATTCAAAATTTGTTATTTTGCTGGGCATATCTGAGTGATATGAATAAATCTATAGAATTAACCTACTAAAATACTTCTGGCACTGACATGCTAGACTGGGAAAGAAGGAGGTATGAGAAAGAAAGTTTGGTTTGATTGCTGTATCTCATGTGCTTATAAGGAACTATCGTCTTAAACCTCGTTAATGTGCACGGTATTATGTGAGTAAGCACATTCAAAATAAAAAATGTCTTTCTCACGCCTGACTTTTTGTTTATTTGTTTTACTGTGAATGGGTAGTATTATTCATGAAAAAGATGAAAAAAAAGAAAAATCAATTACATTAAAACAAAAAAAAATCTACTAGGGTAGAATATTTATTTCAGTCTGATCTATCTATTCACACCACCTTTATCCCTGACCAGAAGGTTGTGTTTTAAGATGATGTCCTTGAAATGAAAAAGATAATAGAAATGTTATTAATTATTAAATGGAAGCAGAATCATTCATGGTTTAGTTAGCTGTGTATTGATACAAAAACAAAACTGCAAGATATTTGTGCCACATGTATAATATGAGATGATAGAGGATAAAAACAAACCACATAGGAAAAATTTAACAAGCACACTTACACTGAGCTATCTATAATGGTCATATGTCATTGAGCATTGTTGAAGTTAGCTAATAAACAACTGAAGTAAATTATTTATCACTATGTGATTTGCCATATACCATCTCTTACAAGCACTCATGGATTGAGCAATCATAAAAATTCTTTTGTCTTTCTGTATTTTATTATCATGCAGCTTCTTACATATGCATTCATTCTCATTAATGTACAAAAGTATTACACCTGATAGGAAAGATTTGGATATTTTCTAGTTTTCAT
This sequence comes from Peromyscus nudipes, assembly GCA_902168325.1. Lineage (NCBI taxonomy): Eukaryota > Metazoa > Chordata > Mammalia > Rodentia > Cricetidae > Peromyscus > Peromyscus nudipes. Next base: position 6,865 of record CABHPH010125685.1, read on the forward strand.
ATAAACTAATTTTTTATATCTCTTCTTTCTTTGTTTCTCACTATAAATGTGATTCCTTTAGTAATATTTGATATAGATTCTTCATACTGTAAAACGTAATTATGTGATGGGCTTGTATTAAAATTATCAATATAAGGCTTTTTAAATTAAAAGATAGGTTAAGAAATCAAGAATATAAAATGAAAAAGAAAACAGGCTTTCAAAGGTATTTTCTATGTTGATACTGCCCATTCAAATATTCCTACCATTTTTACTTCCATTGGTACACTTACCTATACATGGAAGTAGTCCCTGATTACAAAGGTCACTTTCTTTCTGAGAACTTGCATTAATTTTAAAGTTTTAGGCTGCTCTTGTGTAGAAAGAAAACTTTGCTATGAGTGAGATGAAGCATAACCTACAAACCTAATCAATAGCTCTAAAATAGCTCCTGCACTTAAATCTGTCTATAACACATACAGGATGAAGGAAAGGGATCTATAGAGATAAATATGCTTCGTTTAATTATTTTTCAGCCAGGGAACAGAAAGTTGATGGCTATGCCCATCTCTTCCTCTCTTTTTTTTCAACTATCACTTTATCCTACATTTTCAGCATTGAGACAGGGTTATAGATGCTTAGGATAGTTTCTCCTTGGCCCTATCATAAACACTTCAGTTAGGCAGAACTAATATGAGAATATGTATGTGAAAAGTTAGTATCCAGACAGAACTATAGATAAAGAAAACTATATATATACTGGCATGAAATACTGTATCTACTGAGCCCACCACATAATCCAGAATGGGAAATACCTGGTGTATCATCCTCAACATTTAGTGAACAATTTGATTTAATTCTATAAAATTAAATACTTTCTGGTACCATAAAACTCATCTTCAGGGTGGGGTAACTTATGTCAGTTCCAGATCGGGGTCTTCTGGGTCCTGTTTCAGAAGTGCATGGTATCTTTAGCAATAGGGACTTATTTTCTGCTTTTCGGTAGCAAACAAGAGAAACAGTATTAGGCTATATGATTTGGGAGCCTCTAGCATAGCCCTGGACTCAAAAGAGGGATTCTCTTGTCTGGTATTGAGGTTTTGTTAGATGAGCTTTGGCTCTTGGAAGGAACACTTCTCAGCTCAGATGAGAAAGTGCATCAAAATTACATATGCATATTCATACAGCAAATTACACGTGTTACAGGGTATTTTATAATTTAAATTTAAATATAATTTAAACATAAATTAAATATACTTTAAATATAAATTTGAAATTTGTAAATATTTAATAGTATTCTTTCTTACGGCTTTTTCAGATGTGTTTATTGTTGTTTTAGCCACCTCCCTCCTTCTTCTGTATTTATCTTCTTCTTTCCATTGAATGTCCTCAGCATTTCATATGACAAAGGCTTGGTCCTCAATGAAGTAATCCTCAGAGACAGGGCTCTTGAAAAGTGCTGTATTAGCAAGGCTTCAACCTCATGAATGTATTAATCCATTGGAAGGGTTCTGAATTTCAAGGACTATTGAAAAGTGATTGGAAATAGAAATTGAGACCTCCTTAAAAAGAGTGGGTCCGTTAAGGCCTGCTTTGGAGTTTCTAGATTGTCTCTGCATCTGCTTCACCATGCCATCTTTACCCTGATGTTCCATATCACCACAGGTCCAGAAGCAACATGACAAACATCATATCCTGAAGCCTCTGAAATAGTGAGCCAAGATAACTGTTACCTTTTAAGTGATTTACTCTGCTATGGAAAAATTCCCTTGTACACTGTGAAGATATATTACTCTGATTGGTGAAATAAACAAGCTGACTGACCAATAGCTGAACAGGATAAAGTTCAGCAGGAGATCAAGACCAGGGGACTGCTGAGAGGAGTCTCCAGCCAGATGCAAAGTGAGCAGGAGATGAACATGACATGTCAGTAAAGGTACCGCCACACGGCAGAGCATAAATAAGGAACATGGGTTAACTTAAAATGTAAGAGCTAGTTAGCAATAATCCTGAGCTACTGGCTGAGCATTTACAATTAATATGCATCTCTGTGCAGTAGTTTGGAAGTGGCTCCCAGAATGGGAAAACTCCTAACTACATTACTCAGTTATGTTGTTTCCAAGATGAAAAGTGAACCCATCTTCCTAATTTCTTTCTGTTCTTTAATCCTTTCCTCCTCAGAGGTATAACACTTTACAACACTTCTTGTAACCTCCATGCATTTTGTGACATCAACATTGTCTAGCCCAAAATTCTGGTACATTTCCCCTTCCTTTATGATAAAATTTTGTTGTACAAATATATCATGTTTAGCCTCCCATGTTATTATATACAGTTCGTTCTTTGATATCTCTATCTCCTCCTTCTATATCTACCTTTGACATTCCATAAACTTCCAAGAATCCTGTTTTACTGATTTTTCCATAATGCCTTCTGAGTTAGTGTATGTGAAAAAGAGAACTTTGTCATTATTGTTATACTTCAACTATGACAAACTATGTTGTTTGAATTATATTTCTTCTATAACAACATAGAAAAGGTTAATTTTATGAAGAATGATGAAATCCTTTATTAGTGGCATTTAGCAAAGTGACTCAATATGTACTTAATCCACAGTAATTGAAAATGATGACTTAATGAATCCAGATTTTGCTACTCTAACAAGATACATGTATTTAACATTCTAAGCCAATGGTTCATAAGATTTTAGGGAACCAATCCCTGAATAAGTTTCTGCCTTTTGTTCTTATCCTTGGCCTTTTCAATTAAATATTAATAATTCAATTTGCAGCATGCTAATTACAAACTCTGTGCATAGCATATGATGCATGGTTGTAAACAAATCCTCTCTGCCCTTAGTGAATCCAACCTCATTTCAATCCTCCAAAATGAGACTAAGAAGTACAAGGACATAGTAAATCAAAACAATTTAACTCTTTAAGTCCCTTTACAGTCTTTATACTCATCCAGTTAGGCATTGTTTATTGTTTTGACAATCAGTGAAGAGATATCTTAGGCTTTCTTTCAATAGCACATAGTAATATTTAAATTGGTTGTATCCATGAGACATAAAAACTATGTACAAATATACCCACTTGTATTTGTGTCTTTATATATATATGTATATGTGTGCACATGTACTTTAAAAGACAAGTAAACTCACTTTTTTGCTGTTTTATATCTTTATTTTTATTATGTATAAATTTAATTATTTTCAACAACTATTCATTGCATTTTATATCCCCAGGGCATACATTTTATGGAAGTTTGTGACACACAAGTTATATTGGTTGGTTGAATAACATATCTATGCAAATATGACAGCCACAAATTATTTTAAATGTCCAATATGGTCAATACTTCTTTTTTTTTGGTTTTTTGAGACAGGGTTTCTCTGTGTAGCTTTACGCCTTTCCTGGAGCTCACTTGGTAGCCCAGGCTGGCCTCGAACTCACAGAGATCCGCCTGCCTCTGCCTCCCAAGTGCTGGGATTAAAGGCGTGCGCCACCAACGCCCAGCGGTCAATACTTCTAAATTTGTTCTAATATCAGTTTCATTCTCTTTACACAAAGTTCCATTACTGGATTATGCTGCCAATCATAAAATTACACTTTTTATGACTTGTATAAATTTTTAGCATATTCACAATTGTGTGGTATATTAATTTTAAAAGAAATATGATTTGAGTAAGCGTGTGTTCTTCACAACATACTAAATGTATGGTTTAAGTTAGAGACTAGAATCAACTCACAGTAGCTGTGGTTCCCTGCCAATGATCAAGCCTATCAAAATTTCAACATTGGTGGGGAGGGACCCCTGAGATCCCATTCCTATTTGCTGGTAATACTAACAGTTAATGATTACTAAGGAAAGGAGAGCTGTTCTTATTTGGAGATGTGGTTGCTCATGCCCATTGTATGACCACACACCATGTGTATATGGGCAGCATTAATTGGTCCATCAGTTATAGATAGCAATTAAAACTGAGGATATGAAGTTGAGAGTCAGTAAGCATGAGGACACATAGGGACATTTGGAGGAAGTAATAATGAGTAGATATCATCAATACATGAAGTGTCAGTGTATGAGATTTTTCAAAGAATAAAAATTATTATTCCAAAAATATAAGTTGATGAGCTAAACAGTTGACTGAACTTACATATAAATCATTCTACCATTGTGTTATATTCAACTATACAACTCATAGTGTACACTGGTACACCAATTAGTGTTGTATATTGCCTACAGAATGGGATGTAAATAGTAACTAATTTTAATTCTTGTGTATTTAAATTCATGAAATGAAGTTAAGCCTGGCCACTTAAAATACAATCTGTAGAGATGATCATAGGGCATTCAAAAGAAGAAACAGACAATAATTAAATATTTTTTAAAGTTGATTACATACATAGTACTAAGAGAAATTAAAATTAAAATTGTTTGGTGATTCTAATCACCCTGTAAGAGGAGTTATCATCTGGAAAACAAATGGCCACAAATGTTGACAAGAATAATTGGAAAGGGGAACTCGAATGTTCGTGGGTTTATATTAATGCAACCAGTATGGGGATCACTATAGATGTTTCTCAAAAAGCTAAAACTAGAACTGCTATATTACCTGGCTATACCACTGTTGGGCATGGAACAAAAGTACTCCACATCCTACTACAGATATACTTGCTTCTCCATGTTCATTGTTCCTCTGCTCACAAATGGCTAGGAAATGGAACCAGCCTAGATTTTCACCAGCTGAAGAAAAGATACTGAAAGTGTTCTGTGTATACACATGGAATTTCACTCAGCTTTAGATAAAAACAAAAACATAAATTTGCATAAAATGGATGGATCTGGTAAGTAATATGCTGAGCCAGATAACTCATGGCCCCAAAGAGAAATGTCTAAAACGTTTCTCTCACATGTAAATTTTTAAATTTGTATGCTTAGGTTAGAACATCTGTAGAGACCTGGAAACTATATATGTTTAGAACATCTGTAGAGACCTGGAAACTACAGAGGTACTAGGAGACAGTGGGCACACTGGTCTTAAGGAGAGTTGAGATAGGATGGTACCGAAGTAGAGGAGCATACAGGAGCTGGAAATGCTTAGATAGGGATTGAGTGATGGGAGATGAGGAGGAGAGGAAGGGCATGGTTGGGCAAGTTTTAAAAAAGCCAAGGAAATGTGAAAAAAAATAAGGAAGCCTCCTGTTTCATAAGCTAACTGATACTGTTTTAATATTGAGTATGAATGGACATTCTCTGTATGATCAGATGATGCTGTTTTCAGAAACTAATAGTTGCTTGTACACAGGAAGTGGATGTCAAGACCTATTTCTGAAGACATCACTCACTTTAGGTGTAAAACACAGAGAACTCAAACTGGAACAGATAAAATCTTGGTCCCTGTCAGCTAATTTACACAGTGCCAGGAGATGCTATTTTGCATGCTTCTGGATGCAAAACTGCCATCAATAGCATCAATCAGCCAGGGACTCTGCATTTAAAAATACCAACCTTCCAGGCAGGATGTTCACATTGACACAATATTGGCATGATTTCTAAGCAACCACACACTTTTTGCTGTGATTTGAACTCTGCTCCACGCTGGAAGTCCTTATCTTACACTGTAATCTTGGTGGAAAGCCCATGGATGGGGACACCATAGGTAAGTCTTAGTGGGAAGACAACTACTTTATTTTTGCTAAATGGATGTGTTGTCACTTATCTTCTTAATACTTATATCTGCATTCACACATGAGGTAAGTACTCAGCACTGATCATTTTGCGGATAGTTATAATGAATGTAGATTTCTAATTGTTCAACATGTTGAGCACAGGTGATTATTGAGTGTGCAGTACTAAGTAGAACATCTAATTCACCTCCCTCAATACTCAGAGAACAATGTGGGGGTAGAGGTAGAAAGAATGTAATGGCCAGGAGAAGGGGAAGTGTCCTCTACGTACCTGTCTCCTCTCCTATGCGCCTGTCTTCTTGACATGATATGGTTTTGAACCTGTGGTTACCTGCACAACACCTGCATAATATGGGGTTTGTGAGCACTTCATCACCAATGAAAAGACTGAGAGGCTAATGTTTTCCCGAGGAGCCACTGGCAGTCAAGGACTACTAAGGGAGGAGACTACGTTTTTGGCTGTGTAGACACTATTTTTACCCCTGGCTTCAGTAAACAACTCCCCATCCATGATAATGCAAGCAATTCAGATTAAACTCAAGTGAGTTACAAAGAAAACTGAAACATGAAAGGTTGGGGCCATGTTGTGAAGGAGTAGTGGTTGGTCCAGAGTGGGATACCGAAGGGCAGTGGAGTGCATGCATGATCAAAGCCCATTGTACTGATGTATGAAATTGTTACACATTAAAATATTAACTACCACAGGTACAGCACCCAATTTCAGCTTACACCTGGATTATCCATGCATGTGTTTCATAACCGGCTCCCATTGTTTATGTAATGGGCATGGATCATCATAGTTTAAACCTTCCCCAAGACTCACTGTGAGGTTTTTTTATTTTTTTTATTTCTTTGACCATCTAGTGTAAAGTTTATCCCACAATTACCAAACTTATGGTTTCCCTCACCTTCTCCTGAACCTTCTATATCCATCAACTTCAGTCTATTCTTCCTTCTGTATGACTTCTGCAGTTATTTTTGCTTACTTCAATTGACATATATAATTCAAGGTTATCATGTATATTGTACTATATGTAACAAAAATTTCTACTGATGTCTAAAACTTTTCACTTAGGCAATGTCTCTACATCAATTTTTTGATCCTTTAGATGGATGGCAAGTAATTAGTGTGACTTCCCAGCATTCAGGGTTGAGTTTTCCTCCTAAATAAAAGACAGCAGTAAATATAGTGAATTGAAACTTGAAACTATAGGCTCATGGCAGCAGCAGGATAAGTAGTTTGTTGCACTGATTACAAGGAGTAAGTTTTTCTAGAAATGGGACAAACTGTGAAACACAGTACATTTTTAAAATAATAGAAAATAGTTTGGACTATTACCCACTATTTTAAATAAAGTATTTTATTATTCTGAAGAAAATATGAGTTTGCAAGATTTCTTTTCTCCATGTTATTTTAGGTCTTCTGCCACATTTATACGTGTTCCTATTTTAATAAAAATTTAACACAGTAAAATTGCTATGTCAATGTTCTTGGCAGAGTTTTTTCTTTGGAACAAATAAAATATTCTAGTCTAATTCTCTGATTTAATAAACATTTGATTAAAATTGCTGAGTTGAGATTTTCAGAATATAGGAATAATGAAAAATGCAATTCAGTATTGTATCATAGTTTAATTTCATGAATACTATGTATGAGAAATATGCAAGCACTTAAAATACTGAAATACAATTTCTAATTATGTTTAAAATCTGGATAAAGTCAAGAAACAAAAGAATAGTTAATCAAAGACAACTTAAGTATCTCCCAAACTTTTGGAAACAATCTAAAACTGTATATGTAGGTGAAATGTAGTTGAGGTTTCTGAAAACTAATTGGAATTCTAAGGTGTTCTATGAATGGAACACCCCTGATGGGGTTAATGGTTTTATTATACGATTAAGAGATTTTTTGCCTTAAATCATTTTATTGTGAGAGAAACCACCAGTAGACTATCTTTTGGAGACTCTGGGGCCTCAGACTCATAATTTAATAACACCGGGCTAGAAAAATCCATCTCTGCTGTTCAGACATCGTGTTTCTAGCTAGAAGCCTATTTTTTCAACCCATAGGCAGGGTTTGCAGACCCCATAGCCTTGTTCCCAGAGATGGTCTCATGGGGCAAGTCTGTGTACTTAAAAGCAGAACCTCAGGACAGATGTGGGGACTGGGTAACATCTTTGGTTGGTGTGCATTTGGGAGACTACTGCTTGAGATTAAGTCACATGACAACGGGCTGCTTATGCTACCAGGTAGATGAGGACATCACTAAGCTCCTCTTGAAGGGCAGTTCGTTCTTTTAACAGCCAGGTTTGAGGACAAGGCTCTGCATCATACTTCTACTGAGAGTTCTGGCTGCTCGCCTGCCCACTACACCCAAGGCTAGAGAACTGTTTCCAGTCCCACTCAGCCACACACTCTGCATGGAGGCATTGGATGTCCTCAAGCGTGGCCTCAGGGCTGAAGCTGAACCTTCCTGCAGCATCAGGCTTCTTGCTCCGCATCGCGGCGCACATAGCCACCAGCTTGGGTCATTCCGCCCACACCATATTAAGAGACTTATGGAAAGTCATGCTACATGACTCACAACATATAAAGAAAACTCTTTGCTATTTTATTACTTGAGAAGTCCTCTGCTAGAATTCAGCACCTTGATAGCACACTGGCAGGCTTATACCACTGTGAGATTTAAGCTTCGGTTTAAAATATAAACTACTCCATTTCTGGTTGATGCAACAGAAAACTACCTGAGAAACAAATAAATCACTCAGATACACACTGAATCTTCTACATCAGTTAATAACTCAGTTATCTACTTTTTCAGTCAACCCCCTGGTTGGATGAAGGCTACTTCTCTATGTTCATCACCTCCTTCTGCTGTCCTGAGATTTTCCTGAGCGATTCCCTGAAGGTAGTCTGAACGGGGCAGTCTTCTCCAGACAACACCGAGTCATCTCGCGTAGCTGGTCTCCAGAGGAAGGATTGTTACTGTTTCTTTCCTTTCTTTCAATGCTCCCTTCCCTCTCATCTACTCACAATACCCCACAGTACGTTTTTTGGACAGAGTTCATATTTCAGGCTTAGTTCCCAGGAACAATTACTTGACATAAGTTCCTGCCACAAACATAAAGAGTGTTGTACTAGCTGGAAAGAAATCCAGTCAAGCTGTCCAGATGAATGACCTAGCAATACAGGCGATAATCCTGCACTATCCAAAACAGAATCAAGTTACAGACATTATTTCAGGTATTAACAAATATTTTTAAAGAAATAATTCCTCTAATATTTTTATGAAAACTGAATATTCCCTCAAAAGGAAAAGATAAATTCCTAAGTACTGTAGTTTATTAATCTTTTCTTTTTATTTGGGCTTAGTGAAAAAAATAATTATGACCTTTGATAAGTATTCAAATTCCAGCTCCTTTGTCTATGCCTTTTCTCAACACTTTAATTTTTACTGTGGACCTGTGTCAAATCTTTGATTGTGGGCTACTTACAGGCAAATAGTCATATCATTGTTATTGTTGAAAACATACAATCAGTCAAAATACCACTCAAGACTAAAGCTAAATATATTAAAGAAAAACATAGAATTTAAAATAAGAAAAAGTAGAACTACAGCTATAGAGTTGGGCCTGAAAGCACAGTGAATGTATCTATTAACATAAAAGAAGTCGTTAGTTTTTTGGAAATTCTTTGCTATTATGTATTTTAGTGCAGTATAAGGCAAATGGTCTCTGAAAAATAAGCCAAACTCTGTTATCAACATGAACTTCTAATTTTGGACTGAGCAAAATTAGGAGGATTCTACAACTTATTCAGCAATCACTGTGAATGCTTTATTGTGGTCTTATTTCTTATTTTATGCCATCTTTATTGTGATCTTTGATCTTATTTTATTCATTGCATTTCCCACATACTTCGTAGAAATTTGTTCTGCTGATATATGAAGAAGTCTCTCAGTAAAATTTTTAAATATTTCTATATTATACATCAGTAATATGTAGCATTTTGCGCTGGAACACTTTCTTATACACTATTTCTAAACTAGATGGTACAATAATACTTTTCTTTACCGACTTATTAAGACATTTCTTGAACTTGTACAATTAAGGTAACAAAGAAAACCTAATGGAGTTCTATTGAATTTTCCCCATTAAGTTAGCATTATAGACCTTTAATGAATACCTAATTAGATAGTGATATTAAGAAAGTTGACGCACAAATGAAAATAAGTCTCAATATCTGCAATATGCCTCATTGGCATTCACTGCAGGACACTGACCGAAACCTTAATTAAAAATATGTCTGATTCTCCTATGTATAATTGCCCATTCAACAAACTGCCCTATTAAGAGAATGTAGAAATAACATTCAAATTTAATTAGTAAAAAAAATGTACTTAAATGATAACTGCTTTTTCCTCTGTTTCCCAACTTTTTATATTATTGGCTTATCCCATTTAGAATACAATACCTAATTCTGTACCTGGATTTACCATAACAGTTCCCCTTGATTTTGTGGCGAGTAACAGTTCCTTTTCTTTTGTTCATTTCTCCCTTTCTCCTCACCATTATTTGTTGTGGATATTGTTCTGTAAGCTGTGAATGTGTTGCCCTGATTGATTGATAAATAAAATGCTGATTGGCCAGTTGCCAGGCAGGAAGTATAGGCGGGATAAGCAGACACGGAGCATTGTGGGAAGGCTGGAAGACTGAGTCAGGAGAGATGCCAGCCAGCCAGCCACCCAAGGAAAAACATGTAATGGGATGCAGGTAAAGCCCCAGAAAACATGGCAAAACATAGATTAATAGGAATGGGTTAATTTAAGATATAAGAGCTAGCTAGCAGGAAGCCTGTCATGGCCATACTTTAAATATAATACAAGCCAGCCAGGCGGTGGTGGCGTATGGCTTTAATCCCAGCACTCAGGAGGCAGAGGCAGGTGGATCTTTGTGAGTTTGAGGCCAGCCTGGTCTACAGAGCCAGATCCAGGAAAAGGTGCAAAGCTACACAGAGAAACCCTGTCTCAAAAAAAAAACCCAAATAATAATAATAATAATAATAATAATAATAATAATAATAATAATAATAAAAGCCTCTGTGTGTTTACTTGGGACTGGTGGGCAAGAGAGATTTGTCCTGACTGTGGGCCAGGCAGGACATAGGAAAACTTCAGCAACAATTATTTTCAGTTCGACCTACCCATTTCAGTTAAATAATCTCAACATGGTCACTTCTGATCTTTGCTAGTCAGATTATGGGACGTGTATTGTTTGTATTTGTATACGACATTTTGTTGTCCCCTGACTTATAACACTCTTTTCCTCTATCACTTGTTTCAATTAAGAGGTTGAATCATCTTCCCAAGGGGGAAAATTTACCTGCATAAGGGAGGGATGACAGTGCCATGTGTCAGGCATCCTCCACATCAACCTCTGCTTTGACAGGAAAGAATGGGTAAGAGAAAGGATAACCCGAGAACAGTGCACAAGGCTATACCTAGCCAGAGTTCCTAGGGATACCTAAATGCTGTTCCTGGGAGTCTTGGAAAGCATTAAATTGAGAGCAGTTAGTTGTTCATAAAATAAGAATTTTAGCCTTTTTACATATAAAATAGGAGCCAAACACTCCCAAGGAACAAAAAGTTGATGAAACATTATGAAGTACCCTTTAAGGACTCTAAGTATTTATATAAATAATGAGTCAATTATCCAAACTCAAGTGATGTATTAATGAAAATGTCCTACCCTAAAGCTTTTCCTTAAAAAAAAAGTCTACTTTTTTAAAATTTATTTCTTGTTTGTTTGTTCTAGCAACCCAATCTAGAGTTTCAAACATGCTTAGCAAGTACTAGTAAGTTAATACCCTATCCCTGAAATACCTACCCTCTTATAACTTTGTAAATTCAAACCTATGATATTATAGGGGCTGGAGAGATGGCCCAGGGGGGACTGGAGTTTTGCCCACAGCATTGACATCATAGCTCACAACTCCCTGCAAATCTAGCTCCTGCCGGGCGTTGGTGGCGCACGCCTTTGATCCCAGCACTCGGGAGGCAGAGGCAGGCGGATCTCTGTGAGTTCGAGGCCAGCCTGGGCTACCAAGCGAGTTCCAGGAAAGGCGCAAAGCTACACAGAGAAACCCTGTCTTGAAAAACCAAAAAAAAAAAAAAAAAAAAAATCTAGCTCCTGCACTCATGTTCTCACCCACACTACCCACAGAGACATGTAATTAAAAAGAAAATAGATCAGCCAGGCAGTGGTGGCCACACCTTTGATCCCAGCACTTGGGAGGCAGAGACAGAAGAAAAAAAAAACTATAATTATTTGAAGGCAGGATCTCACTATGTAGCCTAGGCTGGCCTTAAGCTCCATTTTCCCTTACATTTGCATCTGAATGCTGGGATCACATGTGTGAACCACCTTACTTTGGAAGCATTCAGTTTTCATTCTGGCCTTGGTGATATGGATGCTGAGGACTACAAATTCCAGATGAAGCTGAATTATATAGTAAGTTCTAAGTCAGGCTGAACTACACAACAAGGATTCCTATTATGTACATGCACACACACATATTCATGTACTTACTTGAGTGCTAATTAAAACATGCTCTTTGGGGGCTGTTAGTGTAGATAGTTCAGTGGATAAAGACCCCAGCCACCACATCTGAGGACCTGAGTTGGATCCCCTGGAACCCACTTGGCTAAAAGAAAGAATTGACTACCACTCCTGACACCCCGCCCCAACCAAAACAAAAAAGAGCGCAGAGTTAAAAGTCATCATGAAATAGATTTTTATACCAAAATACATAATTCTATACTGGGTCACAAAATTAACATTTATTGTAGATTAATATTATTCAAAAATGGAATTTGGACAGGAGAAATAGCAATAACAAATAAACTTACGCATATATGCCATCTCTTAAGAAAACGCCAATGAATACCACAATTGTATAACTGCAGCACTAGGATGGTTGTGAGAAAAACACCAGGACCTATTGGGTGCCTGGGAAAATGTGGAAATGAATTTTCTGTTTAAACAATTAAAAATAACTAAGCAAACTACCTCAAGGCATATGTCCCAAATAACTGAAACTTGGTTTTCAGAAGAAACCCTTCCCATGTGTATTTGTAATATCACTGTTTATAGTACAAGCAGGGTAGAAATAGCTCAACACGTAGGAATAAAAAAGTGGATAGGCATGCTATAGTATAGCTGTGCAATGGAATATCTTTCTGCCATAAATTTTTAAGTAAATGCCATGTGGTAAACTCCTAAAGCATACCAAATAAAAGAAACCAGAAATAAAGAATATTTGTGTGTGTGTGTATGTGTGTGTGTGTGTGTGCACATTTTTGATACACATACCTTTATACATAAATACATATATATGCAGTCTGACTCAGTTTCTATGACATGGTCAGAGTCAATAAATATACTAAGGCAGAAAACAGATTTGTGGCTGCTCATGGATGTCCAAAAGTTGGATAAACAAAGGAAATAGAGAGTGTCTGTTGAGGAATACAAGACTTTTTTAGGTGGTACATGACTAAAATGTTGTAGTAGCATATATGTTTGTGGCTCTAAAACAAATACTAAATGCCAATAGAGAGTACATTTGGGGGTGATTAAAAGTGGTGAAATTTACTTTGTGGGTATTTTGTCACAATCAAACACTGAAGTTGAAAAATTGGCGAGAAGGAGGAGGGTTTATGTGAGCAAGAGTTGTTGGGACCAGGGATGGATGGAATACAGGGACGAGTAGCCAAACGAATGGAAACACATGAACTGTCAACCAATGGCTGAGGGGCCCCCAACTGGATCAGGCCCTCTGAATGGGTGAGACAGTTGATTGGCTTGATCTGTTTGGGAGGCATCCAGGCAGTGGGACCGGGTCCTGTGCTCAGTGCATGAATTGGCTGATTGAAACCTGGGGCTCAGCCTGGGAGGAGGGGACTAGGCCTGCCTGGGCTGAGTCCACCAGGTTGATCTCAACCCTCGGGGGAGTCTTTGCCCTAGAGGAGATGGAAATG
>CABHPH010125685.1:20672-52551 GCA_902168325.1 Peromyscus nudipes
TGATCTCAACCCTCGGGGGAGTCTTTGCCCTAGAGGAGATGGAAATGGGGGGTGGGCCGGGGGGAGGGGGCAGGGTGGGAGGGGGGAGAACGGGGGAATCTATGGCTGATATGTAAAGTTGAATTATATTGTAAAATAAAATAAAATAAAATAAACAAAAAAATAAAAATAAAAAAATAAAAAAAAAGATAAAGGAGAGATTTCTACAAAGGTAATTCAAGTCAGGATGAGCATAGCCTTCACAGAACTGGCAACAAGAGCAGCCCTGAGCAGGCCAGTGCGATAGACTGCCCCCCAGAGTGGCCCAGAGTTGATAAGTAAGGATGAAACAAACATGAAAACATGTGTCCTGCCACTGCTTTTCATCCGGGAACTTCTTCAAGAAAGACATTATTCCCACATAGAGACCTTATACACTGAGCTCAAAACATGAAACAAATTAGAATTAAAAATATCAACCATGAATCAGTTAAAGGATGTTTACAAATAGAGGTTTCCAGTGCATGTGTTTATGGAACACAGCATGAAGCCAGCACTATCATGAGAAAACAGTAGTAATCTTTTCAGTTCTAAGGAACAACATGATGGAACTTTTCTCCTCTCTAGTAATTAAAAGCCTGCCTGAATGCCAAGCATCCCCAGATTTGAATATTCTAAATGTTATAACATGAAGATTATGATCTGCTACTCCAAACTATTAGCTAACATATTGTAATGAAGAATAAAATCTCAAGAATTAGTTGACTAATGGTTGAAAGTCTAAAAGAATACAAAGGAAAAGTTTTGTAAGTATATTTCTCCTCTTGACTACAGTAGCTAATTGATAGTAATCCCTACAAGCTCATAATAACATAAAACATTATAGGAGATGATAAGAAATTCATTGTGGAATCTGCACATGATTTCTTTATATGAAAATTATCAGATGTGTCAATATTTAAAGTTTAATGTGCTAATGACATGTAATTATATGAGCTTACCCATGTTTACCAGGTGTGACAGAGAATGATCTATGTTTATGATTTATACTTCATAATAAAGAAGAAAGCTCAAGCAAAAAACATGGACATGTGTTCATAATTTGTTTTAAGATTTGCAACAATAATTCCATTATTATACTATAATAATTCCCAGAGGTGAATTGGGTGGGATAATAAATTAACTTTTTTTACATGACAAGTTTGTAAGTGAAAGCAATCTAATTAGATCAACTTTAATTATCTTTAGTGAGAAGGTGTTGTTATTGATTACTTTGTGAAAGAGAAGTAAGATAACTCATTTAAAGTTGTTTTCTTATTTGTTAACTTTAAATAGAAGGATTTAACATCTACCTTCCCTTCTGCTAGTACTATAGTCTACTTTTACAAAGACATCAAGAAATATTTTTTTTATATTCTGTGTTTTCCAGGTTATATACGTTTTCCTTAGCATTCATTTTATTTTCCTTCAGGATGTATCTATCACCATGTCTTTATTTTGACCTCACCGTGCAACTTGGATCTACATGCACCAATATTGAATTTCAAATCTAAAGGTGATTTTGTTTTTTTAAAATAATGCAAAGGAATAACAACACAGATCTTTAGATCAAAAGTAGAGCAAACAATCAGGGCCATCACAGATTTCTTTTAAAGGCATATGAATGTCTACAGTCCAATTCATTTCACTTTTTTAAAGCGTCTGGAGTTGTGAGAGGTTCTCTGTCTCCTCGCTGTTTATTATTTTGACATTCAGTCTGAGTAAAATAGCTGCAGTCTTTGGGATAATCTATTACAAGTTTGTCTTAAATTCTGCTTCCTGAGTCCAATCTAGTTACTCTGTCAGTCACAGAATGAAAATCTCCTCATATACTTCCACCTCTTTATTTTTTCCAGGATCATAGTGTGAAAGGTCATGGTGGAAGAGAAACCGTGTTGGGAAGAATGATTTTTTTAAGTACAAGGAGAAAAGTAATGAGCAATCAAAAAAGGTCATGGCGGAATAATCTCTCTCACTAGTTCATTGAGTACACTACAGATTCAGAGCCCTCATTAACATGTTCAGAAAGTTATCCTTAATCTCATTTGTTTAAATGAGTATTAATTGAGGAAGGAAATTTATGCATTAACTAAGAAACTGAACAGGAAACTTATTATCTTTTAATTCAGAGATTTTTTTTAAGTCTATAATGATAAAAAAAAGTCTTCAGCAATATAAAAACCCTTCTTTATTTCCTTAGTTACTGTTCTGTTGATATGAGGAGGCATCATGACCAAGACAAGTCTTCTAAACTAAAGCATTTAATTGGGGTCTTGCTTACAGTTTCAGAAAGTTAGTCCGTTATCACCATGGTAGGGAACATGGCAGCAGGCAAACAGGTATGGTGCTGGAGGAGCAGATGATTGTTCACATCTGATCACTTATGAAATTTATCCACTTAATGATAATTAGGAACATGCACAAAATGATATGGAAGATGTACTTTAGCTATGTCAAGAATTAACTCACATATAAAGAAAGGAGTTAGAAATCGATGCTTTACTGGAAATATCTGAATTATCAGCTAAGGAAATCATAGACATAGAAGAAATCACAATGAGGCATAAGACTGACATTAAAATAATTAACAGTGGGTCAATGTATTAGACAAATAAAAGAAAGATGTCAAAAGAATTAAAACATATACTAATTGTCAAAGGAAATACAAAATCTGCCTTCCTTTATGACTACATAGTTGTCATAAATGACAATGTGATCTCCATTTTAAAGGCTCACTCTTCCCTCACAAACTAAACCATCTTTCCATAACATGAGGAACATATCCCTGTTCTAATGAAATTTTATTTATACATGCAAAATTTTAATTTCATAAATTTTATAAGAAACAAAATTCTTACTTTCTGATTGTTTTCAGGCCCTACGTAGAATCATTATAAGCTTGTTTGGTGTTTCAAATAGGCTACAGGAAATATTTGGCTCACAGAAAGTATTTGCCAATAATGTATTGAAATGAATAACATTTAAATAACATGAAGCATGGAGCAAATACATTTTAATCAAAAGTGTAATTAAATATTAAATGAAACTTTGATAGTCCTTTAAGTGTATGTTATAATACTGATATTCTCAATGAGAAAATTAGAGATTTATTTTATAGTAGGAGTTTAAAAATAGAGTTAAATGTACAGCTACTTGCCAGGATGAGCTCTGTTTCCTAGAAAATATTCTATCAACATTTCTCCAAGAATGCTCATTGATGGTTATTATATAATATGATGATCAAGAAACATCCAATATTCTGACTTTAGGTTTTAAATAAAGTCCCTGAATGATGTGGGATGGAGGACATGTTTTTGGTTCTGATGAATAATTCTGCTACTGGATTGCTAAATTAAGTTCTTTCCCCCATTGATATATCCTATATTTTTTTTAATTTAGTGTCAAAGATTTTTTTATTTTTTTTCTCCAAATAGTTAAACTTTTGAAATTTTCCAATACTGAATTCTTTCCAAGGGAAAGATGTTCATAGTTTTCCAGTTCAGTTGCTTTATTATTGTGCACACAATGAGCACTTTGGGTCCATAGTCACTAAGTTACAGAGGACAATTTTGTAATTAAATAGAAAACCCCAAAATACTGTTGATTCCTGGATCAAAATCAAATATATAAATTCCATGTTGAGTAAATACTCTTAAAAGAACAATTATTTATCTTACAAAGAGAAAAATAGTTTTGCCAATATTTTAATGTTAAACTATAATGTATTTTGGCTATAACTATTAATAAAATGCTGTACATAGAGCATACTGCAATTGTAGAAAATTAAAATTATGAAATAAGCAAGAATGATTAAATAAACAGAGAAAAGATGCAAATACAATCCTAAGAGAAAAAGGCTTTATATTTAAATTTTTTCATGCATAAAATTTCAAATATGCTGAAATTATACTCTGTAATGTATGAGGCAGTTTAGGGAATATATGAGGAAATATAGCAATTTCAATTTATCAAATGAAGAATAAACTGTATAACTATATTAAGTGGTATTCAAAACTAATATTAGAACTAAAGAATATGTATAGTATCAAGAATAACAGGAAACAAACTAATACAAATGTAAAATCATCAAAGACAAAATAGAGAATATAAGCAATGGCCTGCTGTGGGATGGTCTGTATGTCAAATTGCTCTGATTGGTCAATAAATGAAAAGCTGATTGGCCAGTGGCTAGGCAGGAAGTATAGACGGGACTAACAGAGAGAATTAAAAGAACAGGAAGGCGGAGGGAGTCACTGCCAGCAGCCGCCATGACTAGCAGCATGTGAGGATGCCAGTAAGCCAGGAGCGACGTGGCAAGGTATAGATTTATAGAAATGGATTAATTTAAGATACAAGGACAGTTAGCAAGAAGCCTGCCACGGCCATACAGTTTGAAAGCAATATAAGTCTCTGTGTTTACTTGGTTGGGTCTGAGTGGCTGTGGGACTGGCAGGTGAGAGAGAGTTATCCTGACCATGGGCCAGGCAGGAAAACTCTAGCTACAATGGCCAATGCTTTTAAATTTGACAAAGGCCAAGTTAACCCATGAGCAGTTTCCCTTATATTTGCAGAAGTACATTTCATACATTTGAAGGGATGCTGGATTTGATTTAACTTCCAAGCACAATAAATAAAAAATTGAGCAAAGAAACAAACAAATGAATTGAATAAATGTGCATTCTCTTCGTGTGGCTGACTACAGCTCCCAAACTTAGAACAATCATCATTCTAAATGTGAATCTAGACCCATAAAATAAAGCAAGAAGCAAAACAGCATGTTCACCGTCAGTAATATCAAAAGTATTGTGGAGAGTTTTATGGACACGTGTGTGTCTTTGAAAACGAATGGTTTTCCATGAACATAGTTGTTTCTTTATGAAGAGGCGAAACTTGCTTTGTCACTTCTCTTCCAAAGTGGAGTCTAATGCACATTAAATTATATTGTGAAGTCAAATTCTTAAGACAATACACAGCTTATACAATAACTGCAGGATGACAGAAAAACGGATTCATGGAATACAATAACTATTCAAAAAATAAAACACCTATGTGAGTACTCGCTATGTAATTGTGTTGTATTCACAGTTAATGCACCAAGAATGACAGATTCAGTGAGAGTTGAGGATTTCAAATCCAAGTAAGTTTTACTATATGGAAACTGATCAGCTCACCGTGAAGAATACGAATGAGTGTAACAGGACATATAGTAAATACATAATAGAGATAAGTAAGTTTCTTACGAAGTCTGAAGTAGTTCCTTCATTTCAAGCTATATGGAAAGACATCTATAAAAGCTATGCAAACCGTGTGATGATTAATGTAACTGTCTGAGAAATATTAGACTACTTTCTTTATGCCATCCTATTTGGTTGGAACCTCCAGCTTGCTCCTGCATGGTCTGAGAAGCCCCATCTCTCTCTCTGTCCAAACCCTGCCCTCTCAGAGAATCTCCAACAAAGAAAAGGCACCAAAAAGCCTAACTCTGCATTCTTGGTGGCTGTGTTAGCTCGTCCCCCGAAGTTGCCAGCAGTCCAAGTCGCCACTTAAAGCTTTCAGTTTTTTACAATACTTGGGCACAAACCCAGCTTGTGGAGGAAACGTCATCACCCCTCGCCTACAGGCTATATAACCTTCCTGCTTTATTTAGTTTGGATGCATGACTTCTCAGGCCTCAATCTCTGGGAATGGAAAACTCAGCCAGGAGTTGCTTTGCTCAAATAAACCTGTTCTTTTACTTTTTAAAAAAATTCTGCTTGATCTGTCTTACTGCATTGGCAGAGAAACCTATTACCAGGGCACAGAAAACCTGTTAAATCAGCCGGGCGTTGGTGGCACACGCCTTTAATCCCAGCACTCGGGAGGCAGAGGCAGGCGGATCTCTGTGAGTTTGAGGCCAGCCTGGGCTACCAATGAGTCCCAGGAAAGGCGCAAAGCTACACAGAGAAACCCTGTCACGAAAAACCAAAAAAAAAAAAAAAAAAAAAAAACCTGTTAAATCCTTCTTTTATAAGGCTTTTTTTCAGTGAACAAAGTTTATATAATATATTCTAACTATGCTTTTACCTACCCTAACTCTTCCCAAATCCTTCCCATCTCCCAACCAACCACACCCTTTCCTTCTCTCCCACTTTAAAAATCAAAGAATCAAACAAACAAACCAAACAACCAATTAAATAACACACAAAACAAACAAGCACACACACACACACACACACATCAAACACACACACAAAACATAATTGAAAAACCATACCTTCTTTTTAGAAAACCATACCTTCTTTTAAGGAGTTTTGTTGTTGTTTTGTTTTGTTTTGTTTGGTTTTGTTTTGTTTTCACAGTTAACTTTGATCACATGATCCATTTACCTGTAAGCATAATAGTAGGGGGAAAAAACAATATAGACAATAAGGCATGGAATGATGGCAATTTGTTAATTGGGTCGCTTTTGAACTTGGAAACTGACAAACTGAAAAATTCAGACAGACTCTGTTAGTTATCTGTATTGAAGGTGTCTTCAGGAAGTTGGAGCAGTGAACACAGTGCCATAGAGGAGCTGAATTCCCACCCCATGGAGATCTGGAGTGGCAAACAATATAAAATAGAAAGTGCAAAACTCTATTGTGTTCCTCCACTTAAGGTGGATTCTAAACACTGTCTTGTCAGGGTGACCTGGGTTGATGGCTAAGAATCAAAAACAGAATCTTCAGCATTTTTAAATGTAACTTTTTGAAAGAATGGAAATAAGGAGAAACCTTTAAATAACTATGAGAAATTACAGATAGAGCTTTCACAAAAATTTCTTTCATTAAATCTCAATAAATACCAGAAAAAGGTTCTCCATAGACCCACAACTAATAATACAGGAGAGGAAATAAGAAGTTAAAGCTGAAAATCAATGCCCCTGAAATCTAAAATATTTATAACATTCAATTCTTTATATACAAAATTATCTATTTAGATAAGAGAAAACTTCAATAAAATGGTTTTCACATTAATAAGAATTTTTGTCAAATAATATCAATTCAGCTCAACTTAGGGTTAGACCTGTAAAAACTTAATGTCTTTGGTAACTGAAAAAAAATAGATATTAAAAATTTTAAGAAAGAAACGTCTTCAGATTTACCTAAAATTTGAATATAAAATATTCTGGGCCAAATTTTCCCTTGAATTTTGCATATCTATTGTAAACATATTAAGTAGGATGGCTACAAAGGACCTTATTTTTATAGTGCTTCCCAAAATGTTCTACTGTGAGAACTCTGTCTCCACAACATTTGAGTCTTACCTTTTAGAAGATCACACTTAAATAAATCTAGATATTTACAAGTATAGAAGGTTATAAATATAATTCTCTATTCTTATCTTTATAGTTTCAAGTACATTGAATACATTGTTCCAGAAAAAAAAAACTTGTGTTAAAATTCTAGATGTAGTGATACAATGACATCATTTTAGTAGATAATAATGTTGATGTTCTTACATTGCTACTACTGTAAATTAGTGTATTTAAAATGCATATTTGCTTTGGTAAAGAAATCTATTGAATATGTGCATCTTAATCTCTGAGAGTTTCTACAATAAAAATATTGTGACTGTGTATGTTAACTAATGGAAATATGAAGACTGTTGGGGACAAGAAAATCTTCCAAATGCCATCTCAGTGAAAAGGCCTTCCATGAGCTAAGTAGAGTTACTGCATCTTCCAGATCACTGAAGTACTTTGTGACATGTAGAAGAGTATTGCTAGTGAAAAAAGTAGGTAAATAAAAAATATAGTTTTTAGATTTTTGCCATTAACTATAAAATAATAATGGGGATGGAGAATAACTATATAGATTTCATTTTTCTGTGTCAAACTATATGTGTCCTCAACCATCGCTTCAGTATTCCAATTTCTTCAGAAACATTGCAATAAAATGTCAAATCATTGCTATTTCAGCATACCACTCATAATGGTGACATAATGTTCTAGTGACCTTTTCTAATGCTCAGTGGGTCCTATAGAAATTCCTATTTCTTTATCCCAGTTTACCCTTCACTAAATTTTCATCTTTTCCAATAAACTAGAACTCGATTTTATATGACCTTGAAGTCATCTTCAAAGTTTAACTTACTCAATCTGAACATCCTCATCTGTAAAATACAAATAGAACCAAACATCTGTCAGCACTTTCCTCAGTGATATTGCTGTTTTCATGAATGTTGCTGTGTGATCAAATTCAAACTTGTCACCATCATTTTGAGTTATTCGAAAACATTAAAAAAATCACTATAGCAGTTATAATTAATGTATAATTCTGAAATGTTGTTTATATCTATACACTTTTTAAAATTAATACCCATTTTAAAACAATGGTGATTTATAATGATGAGAAACAGAACTGTATTTATTTGTGCAATTGAGACATGATTGCCTCATCCTCAAAGGCATAATCTTCCTACTGAGGTGCAGTATCTATGTTCATCTTATTCAAAACAGATTTGTGATTTCTGATGTTACACAAAAGAAGATACTTAAATTCCTGTAACATGTTTGTTCAGTGAAGGTTTTAACATCCATCAAATGTATAAACAGAAAAAAATGAGTTACTGTAATTTTTTGTCAATAATAACTGACCTATAAAAAATATTGCTACCTATTGCAAATAGACACTGTGCAAGAATCAGAAGAATTTGAATCGAAGTCATAAAGTGGCAATTTCTTTGTACCATTATAGGAAATAACTTGGTACAAGCACATTATCTAATAGTAGAAAGTTGCTTTCTGAGTTACTGAGTTTCCCTTAGCCAGAGAATAGATAAACCTTTTTTTCCAGTAAATCTCTATGCTGATTTGATTTATACTTAAATGAATCACTGAATCATATCAACATTGACAACCCTATTTTTCACTTTTATTTATAATTCACTGCACTATATTCATATCATACTTTGAAAGTTTGTTCAAGAACTTTATTATTTCCTCAATTTATTTGATTATTTTCTTTATGATTAACTGTATTCTAAATTAGTTATTGAGTGAATTTATCATAACATCTATTAACCTATTGGTGCACTGTTCTGATGCTATTTCTTATCACTGCACATAACATGACATATGTCCACAGATATTTATCTAATTGATCAATACCAAAAATATATTTAACTTTACTTATTACATAATGATAAAGAGAAGACTAAATACAATTTTACATATTTTATGGTAGATGTAAGCTAAATACATATATATTTAATCTGATGAAATATTGACATATGGACATACAAGGCAAATAAGAGATTGAGAATATAGATCATTTATGTAAATATATAGCTTGCATGTGAGAGTGATTGGGCCATGACATCTATGACCTTATTGATCACCACAGTTGATTTGGCTGATATCAATGGCTTGGTGGGTTTCCATTTCTTTCTTCACCAAATCATGTGAGCACCACCCCCAAAGAAGAAGCTGTGTACTGAGTAGAGGAGAAAGGCCTTCTTCAATAACAGGGCCCAGTTTTCCATCCAGGTGAAAAGAGTAACTGTACTCCCCCACTAGATTACACCAAACAAGCCATCAAGGTCCATTTAAGTATGTATTTTCCCTACTAATGTGCCAAAATTGTGAGGTTCTATACAAGGACCATATCCAATTGCTAAATAAATTAATCTAATAAATATCAATATATCTGTTCAAGAATTTAATGTAGGCAAAATGATCAATACTGTTAAAATGTATTATAAAAATTAAGAGCGATGTAGTAGAAGAGAGGAAGGAAATATAGTTTGACAGAAGAGTGGCTCACTTTTACCATTTGACAAAAATACATCAATGGAGGAGGAAAGCACGTCAGAAAACAGTTCTGAGGACTGGTTATTTTCAGAATAAAACAATGACTTTGGAACTAGAAATGAAACTTCCTGGTAGAACTATTGTCTGCTATTCATGTGACTCTGAGTCCAATGCTCAGAACCACATAAAATAAAGTAATTGTTTTTTTTTTATTACTTGTCCAATCCTTATGATAAACTACATGGCAAAAATACACTAAAGGAGGCTTTATTTTGCCTCATGGTTTCAAGATACAATTTATCAGAGTAGGGAAGCCATGGTGGCAGGAGTTTGATACAACTGGTCACATTGCTGTCACAGGGAGCAGTAAGGATAAATAATCATACTCAGCTCATTTCTCTGTTATTTCAATTCAGGCCTCCAGGTCATGAAAGGTATGGTGGATACTGACTATTTCCCAATTCCATTGACACAATATGAATACCCCCTCCAAGAGATTCGTCTCCTCAGTGATTTTAGAAACCACCAACTTTACAATATTAACCTTAAAATATCTAACCCTCCTGTTGTACAAAAATTAATTCCAAACATGGCGTAGAATCAAATGTATAAGCAAGAAATTAATTTGTTTAGAGGCTGTAGGGGAAAATCTTTGTGGTTAAGGGTTTGGTGAAACATTCTTAGACATCTAATCAAAAGAATGATCCATAAAAGAAAAATGAACTGAGTCAGATTTTATCAAAATTTTAAAAAAGTTTTATAACAGACCCTATAAGAAAGACCGTGAAAGAAGACATCCAAAATACATTATAGCTAAAACAAAATTTTAGATGTTATTAAGTTTACTCAGTCTTACTGAGCAACTGCAGATACTTTTTATAGCTAAATAAAGCTGGTTCTGGAGTGCAGACCTACAGTCCCAGGTTTTGTGGGAGCTGAGACAGAAGTAAACATACTCAAAAGTCTCCCTGAGCCTCTTAGACAGGTAGGCAAAGGATGTAGTTCAGTTCAAAGTTCTTATCTAGATTGCTCAGGTACCTGATAATGGCAAAAAAAAAGAATGAAAAGAAAAGAAAAACTTTACAAGAAAATTAAAATGGGTAATGACTGATGATCTCTAAGCCTCCTTCCTCTGAGCTATTAAAATAATGTAGTCTTGCAGAAGGAGACGCCAGTATCTTCAAAGAACCTATCTTTTCATTGTTGGTGTCAGTCTATTATCTGAAGACACGTGGGTATGTACATATATTACTATATAATTAATTACATATAAAAGTTATTAAAGGATATATATTGTTATGTGTTGATGTATATATAGTAATCTGTAAAGTTCAGTACATTTATTTTTCTTAGTATCTTAAAATTATAGGTCTTCTTCATACATGCTATCTCTGAGGATGACAGTAAGAATGGCAGGCACTGGCCACACTTCTCATGCTTGCTCTCTTCAATGAGACAATGAGGATGTTGGCGGAGCTATGGGTTAAAAAGTCAATGAAGAAGTGCATATTTGGCTATTTTAATCTGATGTGCTTATAGACTCCAGTTTCTTCTTCTTTTATTATTTTTCATATACATTGGGCTGATTTGTATTTTGACTATTTAGCTAACTACTGATGTAACTACCTGTGGGTGAAGTTTGGAAAAAATAATGAAGTTTCGATAAGAGCATCATAAATATATACAGCCCTACATAATAGAATTTCTGACCTTAAAATGAAAACATGGAGTGTTCTCTATAGGCTGTGTGAAGTGACAGTGGAAAGATCATCATCAATGAGTCAAAAGGAAACTTTCTTGAAGAAATGGAATCAAGAAGCACCTTGATGTCAACCTGTCCAGGCTCCACAACTGGGAGAGGTTGCTGTGCTTTAAAAAGATGATTTATGGAATTATACCAAGGCCACCAAGGCACTTTGAAGCATAACTAGAAAAGAATTCTAGACACTGTTCATAAACTAAAACATGATAAACATTTTCTAAATCTAACTCTAAGTATTCTGTAGAAATCACAATGTTTTGGTGATATTTTTAATATGAAAATGAGGTAGAAAGATAGATTTATTTGTATTTAGACTGAATATCAATATTTAATAACTGACGTTTACTTACAAAATTCTAATGCTTCCTTTGTGGGATTTTATACCAAATTGATTTTCTTTGAATATGATTATAACACAACTTAGGCCAGGTTTGTTTACATGAGACCTTGCTTCAGAAAACCAAAAGAAAAAAGGGTTGAGGGGTAGAGACATGGTTCAAAAGTGAACCAGTGCTCTTCAAAATGACCCCAGTCAGTTTGAAGAACCTGGTCATGCAGCTCAAAATTACGTGTAACCCCAGATCCATGAGATCTAACACACCCTTCTGGCCACAAGGTTACTTGCACACATATAACACACACATACACACACGGTTAAAAGTAAAATGAATCCTTTTTTCTAAAAAAATAAAAAAAATTCAAAGACTTTGAATTAGAACTTCTTCACCCAGAAGAACATATCACAGAAGGCCTTGAGATAATTCAGCTTATGCTCCTCTGTTTTAATAGTACTACAAGAATAATGTAAATTAAGAATTAGACTTCTTGCTTCAATTGTAATAATTTCCCAAGTTAGAGAAATTCAGTTAAATATATATCATCTTGTAGTAGGGGAGCAGTCTGTCAGACATGCCATTACAGCAGGGAACAGAGGATACTGGCAGTGCAGTATGCAGTCTTGACAAGCTTGACTTTGAATACCTCAAGTATAAGGGCAGTTTGGCACAACATCTTCCACTGATAGCAGCTAATTCAAAGATAAACCCTTCTGTCTAGGATCTCCTCTACTGTCTACATTTTTTTCTTTTATATACTTCCTTATATTTTCTTTTATATACTTCCTTTTCTTTTAAATACTTCCTTAAGTATTTTTTATAATGAAATAATTTGTTCAAAATAGAAGTGTGCTTTTAAAGCCTTATCCCATACTTCTGCCATTTAAAAAAAATCAAGATTGTTCTTAAATTTCAAAGCATTCTATTTGAGCTAAAATTTTATTATAACGATGATGAATTGATTTTCTGGTGTTGTGAAATGAGCAAGGGGATCAAAAGCAACTTACTGTTCAAGAGGAACAAATAAGAGTCTATCATGGCTGGAAGGTGGTATCAAACTGCACACAGGATAGTAGAAGCAAGAAGCTGAGGGAATACACCTGAAAACAGAGATAGTGAAATGCAAGGTGAGTCCATATACTCCAAGCCCACCCCCATTAATCTTTGTCTAGCAAGGCTGCTACACCTCTCCAAACAGCTGGAACCAAATGTTTAAATACCTGAACTTATAGCACATTGTTCATTTAAACCAACACATTCAAATTCCTGGATCCCATAGGCTCATGGTAATAGCATAATGCAAAATCCATCAGTTCAATGTTAACATTCCCTGTGGTGGTTTGAATGAGAAATGTTCCCCTAGACTCGGGCATTTGAACATTTGGTCCCCAGTTGGTGATGCTGTTTTGGGAGATTGTAGTGAGTCACATCCTTGCTGGAAGAAGTCACTGGGTTGTTGTTGTTGGTGGTGGTGGTGGTGGTGGTGGCAATGGGAAGTTCATAGTCTTCATCTACCTCTAGTTTGCTATCTCAACTCTATGGTTTGCTTTAGGATGTGATCTCTCAGTTCCATGATCCCCACACCATTATATGCTTTCTCTCTGGAACAGTTAAACCCAAAGACAATATTTCTTTCATAGACAGTTGCTTTTAGTCATAATGTTTTATCAAAGTAACTAGTACAGTCCCTGTATTGTTTTACAATCTAACATTGTTTAGATAAATTTCAAAGTTTTGTTTTTTTGTTTTTTGTTTTTTGTTTTTTCCGAGACTTATGGTAGTCTCTTAACTATAAACCCCTGTAATATACCAAAACAAAATTACTAATTTCCAACATACAGTAGCGCAGACTATTCATCGCCATTTTAAAAGGAAGGAATAGATGCTTAGTAACAAAATGCAGTGCCAGAGCAAGACTGAAACCCAGGAAGAAAGGTCCCAAATCCTACAACTACATCTCTAATGTGGAAGGACTCGGTGGGCTCTCATCTTTCATCTTTTTTTTTTTTGCCTGCAACATCCTTCTCTTTCTCGAGATAAGTACCTCTTTTCTTCTTCTTTGACGTTTTTGTTTCTCCTTTGTTTGTCTGTTGGCAGGGGCTCTCTTGCTATGTAGGCTAGGCTAACCCCAAACTCAGAGCAGTTGTCTTACCTAAGTTGCTAAGAGCCGCACAGATTGTTATGAGCTGGTACACTAATCTCAGAGTGTGTTTCCTTCAGACTATTTAGTCTCGATGTATGTATTTATGTGATTGTAATATTGAAATTACATAATTTGGAAATCCAAGGAGCTATTATGAACCAATGTGCATTATCCAGAGAGGACATTTACTATTTCTGACACATTAAATTTTTTTTTCATTTTTTTTCACACAGACTTGTGGCAAATTTTCTGTAAATTTCAAATTTATGTGCTTTATTTTGTATAATTTACTCTATGTAAAATTCATAACATTTGTGGACACTCTTTATCCATTACAAAACACCTTTTCTCTGTCTGTGTTTCAATTTGCCCAGATTCTGTTACTTTTCTTACAATGTCTTCAATCTGTTTTTCTCCTGAGTTAGTTTTGAAACCCTGAACTATTTTATTTTAATTCTGTCTTTTTAAGGTGACATAGTCAGATGCTTCCTTCTCTTTGTAAGGTGGTATAGTTGAGTGTTGGCTCTTTTTGGTATGGTTAGAGCTTGTTTTGATGATATTTCTCAATGACTTACGTGTAATACTATTATTTCTCCAGAAAACACTTAAAATTACCATCACTCTCCTCAAAGTCATCACATAGAAATTGTGATACATAGGTGTCCAGGGTTGTACCTAATGCTGACAGCCAAATATGATAATATGTAAGAGTTTCTGGGGTTATTGATTTTGGAGGCATTAAGGTGTTATGGGAAACAGCTAAGGCTTGGTGCCATCAGAGCCCAGGAAAGCCTACTGGTGAAGGTACAGTCCAATTGCAGTATAAATCCCAGCATATTGAATATGGGATGGACCATAGGACCATCACCAAGGATGGAATAACAGGTGTGGAATGGGGCCAGCTCGAGCAAAGGGGGTAAGCTGCATATGCTATCCATGGCAGAAACAGTAGTGTAGAATTTCTTCAGCCCCTTGGAGACAGGAGGACCCTGAATATTCAACAGCAGATACTGAACTTCTTACCCTGGTGGACTTCGTCTTGAATGTAACTGTGCCACTTGTTTTTGGTTTTAAAGGAACCCATAGTGGAGAAACTTTGCATTTTTGAGGGAGACCTTTGAACTTTGAAAGATACATTAGAATTTTTAGAGAGACTGACTTTGTAAAGTGTTTGACTTTTAAATACGATAAAATTCATAAACATTGGAATGTGCTTTATATTGGGATGTTGATATTAATGGGAGATCATGGAGAATAAACAAGAAAGAAAATGTTATTGTTTAATATGATGTGTTTGCGAGTCAAGTACTCCCTCAGAGTGATGTTCCCTTGGCGTTAGGTGCAAGAGCTGTGTTGTGTGTTTCCATTCTGGAGAGGCTCCCTAAAATATGCTGATCTCTTCATTATGACCACTTGTATCATCAAATGTTAACGATTTTAAAAACTCTTTGTTGTTCTGGAGATCAAATCCAGGTCCTTGTACCTGCTAGATAAGTCCTCTATCACCAAACTACGTCTCATGCTTGCCATAATTAGTTATGTTGTTCAATATTAATGATGAATTTATCTTTGTCCCAACACTGAAAGACTCTATCCCCAATTCCTAAGTACGTAATTTTATGTTGCCTTATGTGTTCTCTCTATTGTGATCAATAGTTGGATTTTTCTCACTAATTGCTTTGATCACAGTTTTAATCTGTGACTAACGGGAATTTAATTTCTTCCTTTCAAATTGTGATTTCATCTATCTCTTTTAATCTTGTTATCATTTTGACTAAATACCCAATGCAATATTGAGCAGAATGGTTCTAGAAATATCTTTCTCTTGTTCCTATTCTCAGTCAAAAATATTCAAAATTAGGGTTTAGTTTATTATTTCTTTTATTGATGACTCATTTCAGATCTGAGTAGCTCTATCATCGTCATCATCATCATCACTATTTAACATGGATTTTGAATTATAAATACGTGTGAAATTTAATAACATACTTTGTCTTTCTCTATTGAATTGATTATGTTTGTCTCCTTCATTTTACTAATGTGGTCAAATACATTGACTGATTTTCAGTTATTAAATATATTTCAGGGATATAATTAAGGTCTTATAAATTATACTTTTACAAATAAATTAATTTCCATATTAATTTTGCTAATATGTAAGATACATTTCATATCCATTAATTAGTTAATTTATACTTTTATTGTATTGGATTTAGTTTTAAGGTTTATATTTGTCTTAAACTTGTGACTATGTTTGCAAATTTTGCCAACTCTATGTGATTTTATATACATATCTGTTAATACATTTTTATAGTAAGTTATAGAATCTACCAAAGAAGATATTGAGGCTCATATTATTTTCATATTGAAAGGACTGTGATTGTAGATTCATTTATAGAAATATTTTTATAACTGGTATTAAGTTTTCACTGTGCCCTTTGTGCTTTGAAGGCATTCTCTTCAGTATATCATAAGGCATAAGGATTTTTTTATCATGATACAAAATATTATGTTACCACAAAAATCACTATTTGTTATTGAGCTTAATTATGAACTGTCTAAAATGATAATGATGATAATGTTGACGATAACTTTATCAATTTAGTTGAACATATTTGAGGGTATATGCAGTGTGGAAGTCTTTTGAATAAAGCCAGGCTTCTATATGCTTTTTAAGTAAATATGTATGTTACACTGTGGAATAGACTATGGAGATGGAGTGACCATTGTAAACACCTTGTAAACAAATACATACAAATATTCCCACTCTTTTTGGTCATTTTTACAAACATTGCATCTTCCACAACACCCTTTTTTTTTTAACTCACTCCTAAATGAATGTTTCCATCAAATCTCCCCTCTCAGGCTCAGGGAATTACACTGATAGGGAGCCAGAAAGATTGTAATAGCCAGATGAAATGGATGATACCAAAGAAATAGTGTCCTCTAGATGCAACAGGACTGATACACATGCAAACTCACAGAAACTGCGGCAGAATATAGAGGCCTACACAGATAGATGTGCAGTGCTGAAATCGGGGTGTAGACATGAGTCCCCATCAGTAACCAAGAAGCTATCTCCACTTGAAAATACTTTGCCAAAAAAAGTCATTTTCTCCAGGGGAGTATCGCTGGGTATACAAACCACATTTAAGGACAGAGTACTTACCCAAATGAACAACACAAAATGAACTAAAAGGTATATTTAGAATTTTTTTACTCTCGTTTTTTTTTTTTCAGGATTTCTTTTTTTTAACTTTACTGGTCTTTTGCCTCTATATTATAATTTTAAAGTGTGTGTGTGTGTGTGTGTGTGTGTGTGTGTATACATGTTTATGTTTAAGCATATTGGTGTTCTTGGTTTCTTTTTTTTAATATTTTTGCTAGTTTGCTCATTTTGTATTATGATTCTTAACTGTCTCTTTTTTAAAATCTTCCTCCTGTCTGTTTCTTTGAGAGAGAGAGAGAGAGAGAGAGAGAAAGAGAGAGAAAGAGAGAGAAGTTGATGAATTTGAAGGGTAGGGAGGTAGGGAGGTTCTCAAGGAGGTGAGGGAGAACTAAGATTCGAATATATTGTGTGGAAGAAAAAGCTTTATTTTCAATAAAAAATAAAATAAAAGTCATAGTTTGTGGACTTAAGTATTTGTGTTGTAAAACTTTTCTTATAACTCACTTATATGGTGGATTCACTAGCTGCAGAATTAGACTTCTAAATGCTATCAAATTTTGTCAGTTTGAAGTTGTTATTTATCTTTTCTAAAAATACACATTTTCTAGAGAAATTTTTCAGTATGCTCTCTGAATATTTTAACTTTTTAAAATTTACTTTGTCATTTTATATTCTTAGTTGTTTTGAAGATGGTTCACATACAGATAAGGCTTCCTAAAGCAAAATATGCAGCAGAAGATAACCTGGAACTCCTGATTCCCCTGCATCTGTCTCCTAAGTATTGGGCTCACAAGCCTGTAGCAGTAATCCTGGATGAAGTAATTTTCAGGTACTGGAGATGGAAGTAAAGCTTTGCATATGCTACACAAGTGTGCATGCTGTCCACTCCTGAGCTACATCCCTAATTCTAAAGTTAACTTGAGTATCACTTTTCATGATAGAAAATTACATACTGATATGATTTTATTTTTTCTGCAATTTTAAGATAATAGTCTCTTTCTTGATGTACTTCATTTTTTCTGTTTCCCTAGGTTTTTTGTTTGTTTCCTTCAATGATTTTCAGTGTGACTCGGTATGGTTTTCTTTGTATTTATACTATGTGTATCAGTTGAGGTTGGTTCGTGTGAGAGATGTTTTAGAAAATTCCCATCTACTCGCTATTCAAATGAATATTCTCTTTATTCTGTCTTTCCTACTATTTGAGTATTAATTGCACATATGTCTTACAATGATATTGACTCTTTATCCCAAATGTATATTCTTATATTTTTTCACATTTTTATTGATGTTTTTCATTTAAAAAAATCTATTGATTCTATCTTCATATGTATAGATACTTCTAATGTGTGGACATACTATTCAGTACCTCAAAACAATTCTTTTTATCATTTTGTTACACTTATTTATCCATTTGGGTGTGTGCTTGCAAGTGTTGTGGAGGATGGAAAAAAACATGTGGGAATAGTTTCTCTCCTTCTACCATGGGGTGACATGTTTTGTACTGAAGTTATCAGGCTTGGTGACAAGTATCTTTACCAACTGACCCATCTTCTCAGCAGATGCCAAACTGCTCATTCACATTTGCTGTTTATAAAGTAACATGTTCTTATGTTTTATTTTCATGTCTTTCTTTTTTCCTTTGGGAATCTTTCCCTCCTTTTATAGCCTCTTCAAGATGCTCATGAATATTGTATATACTTTGTACTAATTATCCATTAATATTGTTAAATGTATTAAAGTCTTCAGACCATCATGGAGTCCCCTCTATGTAATGTCACTTAATAATGTTTACTTCATTAAAAATGCTCTTTTATTATTTAACTTGATTGCATTACTTGTACTTTATTGAATTTTAGCTTGTCTGCCTTAACCAATCCCTTCAGTTTGAAAGTGGCTTCAGAAATTTCCTGTATGTGAAGCTTCTACTCTTTTTATTTCCAGAAATATCCTTGAAGATTTTAGTCTTCATGACATTTTAGTATTTTCTGGAACCTTCCTTTGTTTTCCAGACCTGTCCTGGTCTTAAATAGTATATCACATTCAATGAAAAATACCAAGAATTATGAGGGGTATACTAACATTCCATTTTGCAAGATGACTTACCACAGAGTCCTGGATACAGGAGGCGGACAGGACATTTCTAGATTAGAGACAAAAGGGTTTCTTTCTCACAAGACCTACATTCATATTCACATTGGATCACGTCCCAACCAAGGCCAATGGCAATGTTGGTGACATGCACCAAGTGGGCTTCCACTCATATTGCAGGCAGGCATCACAAAAGAGAGTATTTCTCTGAGAAAACCTAAATTTGATTCTGTAGGCATAGCCAAGTCTACATGATTTTTTCTAAATGAAACAACTTACTCTTTTTATCAGATAACAAAATATTTTTTTCTCATCTAGAGTCAAGCATCTATTTCTAATCCACAATAAATTAGGCTATAACACAAGTTTGAGGAAATAACATAGCAAAAGACTGTGTCAGTGCCTGCATCAGAATAGCAAGAAATGCTTTGAATAAGTGCTTCCTGAAAAAAAATACAAGGTTGACATGAAAATATTTCTTGTGTCTTTTAGTCTAATCTCAGAATTCTGTGTTCACTGCTGTGTATAGAGACAAGAACTCATTTTCTTTCAAAGGAAACACTTTTCTGATTTAATAATTATTGATAGACTTTTAAAGAGCCTCTTTAAATAATATCTCAACCTGGTAAATTCTATTCTAATTACTTTTGAAATTTCTAATATTTTTCTTCATCCTTTTCTATTTTCATGTTTTTATTTATTTATTTTCTGTGGTACTAGAAAATGAATATATTGCCTCACATATGCTATGTAACAATGATACCAGTAGACCATAGCCTTAAGCCATTTTGTTATGTTTAATTTTGAGGCAATGTCTTGTTAAGTTGCCTAGTTAGGCCTTGTACTAACACTGAGAAAGCAAATAAATAAAGCTGGTAAAGAAGTATAAAAAGAAACACCTTTAGCCACTTCTGGTGGGGATATAAACTATTGTGGCCATTCTGGAATTCAGTGTGAAAACAAGAACTATCATATGAGCTATAAATGCTAATCCTGGATACACAGTCACATTATCTAAATCTTACTGCAGAAATATTTGCAAATTCATTTCTGTTCTTTATTTCACAACAGGCAAGCTCTAGCTCAAGCTTAGACATTCATGTACAGTATCTTCAACAAGCGTGGCTGAGAAAACATATGTCCACATGGAGAAGAATGAAGTTAGATTCACATCTATCATCTTGCACATGTATTTAAAACATGAAACACTAAAACTTCCAGAAGAAAATGTAAGTAGTATCTGCAGGGTATATATGTAAGAAAGGGCTTTCTGAGCAAGACTTCACTTGGCAAGAAATTAAAAATAACTTTTGACAACTGGGATGTCATAAAACTAAAAAGCTTCAGTATATAGCTAAGGAAACAATCAATTAGGTAGAAGAGAAATTCACAGAATGAGAATCTTTATCTGACAGAGAAATACTATCTAGAATAGAAAAAGAACTAAAAAACAAAATATCAAGAAAATAAATGATACAATTCTTCAAAGTTACTATGGGAGGTGGGGCTTACAGTTTTAGAAGGTGAATCCATGATCATCATGATGAGGAGAAGCCCAGCATGGTGCTAGAACAGTAGCTGAGGGCTTACATCTTGGTCTGCAGGAAGTAGAAAGACAGAGAGTGAGAGAGACAGCAAGAATGAGAGAGAGAGCAAGAGAGAGAGAGAGAGAGACAGAGACAGAGAGACAGAGAGACAGAGACAGAGAGACAGAGAGACAGAGACAGAGAGACACAGAGACAGAGACAGAGAGACACAGAGACAGAGACAGAGAGCAAGAGAGTGAGAGACTGGGCCTGGCATGGTCTTTTTAAACATCAATGTTTACTCCCAGTTATAAACCTCTTCCAACAAGCCCACACCTATTTCAACACAGGCACACTTCCTAATCCTGCCCAAATAGTTCCATCAAATAGGGACAAGCATTCAAACTTATGATCTATGAGGGACATTTTTATTCAAACCAACACATAAAATATGATTTTGGATTTAAATAAGAGTTATCAAAAGAAGATATAGAAGTGACTAAGAAATAACCTCAAAAAGTTTTCATCACTCTTTTTTTTCAATTTTATTTTATAATTTAATTTAATTTTACATATCAGCCACAGATTCCCCCTCCTGCCCCCCCACCCCTCCCACCTTCCCCCCAGCCCACCCCCCATTCCCATCTCCTCCATGGCAAAGACTCCCGTGAGGATTGAGTTCAACTTGGTAGACTCAGTCCAGGCAGGTCCAGTCCCCTCCTCCCAGGCTGAGCCAAGCGTCCCTGTGTAAGCCCCAGGTTCCAAACAGCCAGCTCATGCCCTGAGGATGAAGTGCAGCTTAAAAGAACTTTGAGGTTTCTTCTCACTTTAGCCGGAATGGCTAAGATCAACAAAACTACTAACAAGTAACACGGCAAAGTTATTGAGAGAGAAAAACACTTTTAAAAATTTAATGGGAACGTAAATTGGTACAGTCACGCCGAAAGTCATAAGGAGAGTACT
Source organism: Peromyscus nudipes (assembly GCA_902168325.1). Classification (NCBI taxonomy): domain Eukaryota; kingdom Metazoa; phylum Chordata; class Mammalia; order Rodentia; family Cricetidae; genus Peromyscus; species Peromyscus nudipes. The sequence goes on from CABHPH010125685.1 coordinate 42,449, forward strand.
CAACAACGTAATATTAAATCTACTATATGGTTCAGCTATACCATCCTTTGGCATACACCCAGATGATACAATATCCTATTCCACAGATTTCTGCTCTGCAATGTTTATTGCTATGCAATTCAAGGAAGCAAAGTGTCTTAGGTTTCTATTGCTGGGAAAAGACACCATGACCATGGCAACTCTTATAAGGAAAACATTTAATTGAGGGGGTTCACTTACAGTTTCAGAGGTTCAACCCATTATCATCATGGAGCGAAACATGGCGGGGAGCATGATGGCACACAGGCATACATGGTGCTGGAGCTCAGAGTCCTTACATCTTCATAGGCAGGCAACAGGAAGTCAACTGACTGTCACACTGAGTGAAGTTTAAGAAAAAGACCTCAAAGCCTGCCCCCACAGTGACACATTTCCTCCAACAAGGCCACATCTCCTAGTAGTGCCACTCCTTTTGGGGCCATTTTATATCATATATTAGGGACATAGTGATAGATATACAATATGGAATATTATTTGATTGTAAAGAAAAATGAAATCATGAAGTTTACCAATAAACGAATGGACCCAAAAAAGAAACTATTATGTGAGGAAATCAGTATCCAGAAAGACAAATGATCCATGTTCTCTTTCATCTGTGGTTCCTTTATTTCAAATCCTCAGGTGTAAGTATACAGCATGTAGTAACCACAGAAACCAAGGATGAATAAATGAACCACAGTTGAGGGCTAGGACTGGAAAGGGAATACCACTATATGGAAACTGGGAAAAGGCATAATGAGGAGATGCTCCAACTGAGAGGTCAGAGGATTATTAATATAGAAAGAAAATGAGATGCAGAAGGACAAATGACACCAACATTATATGATAAAGTTTCAAAAAATCATGTTGTTTGTATTGACTTATAATTAAATACATATTTATATATATTTGATCTTTTTACCTGGAAGAAATTTTATATTCAATATATTCTGATTAAACTTTCCCCTCCCCCAAATCTTCCAGAACCTCACCACTCATCCAACTCCATGCTCAGAGTCATCTATCACCTCTGACTCTTACTATCTTTCTGTCTCCTCTTCCACATTACTCCTTGAGCCCTGTGGAGAGGGGCTTGACGAATCCTTCCAGATGGCTAAGGGAGGTACTGCTATATTGGTCTAGCAGAATGTCATCTAGAGTCATTTTATTGCTACATTTCTTTAGCAGAACAATAGCATTTGGTGTTTCCCTAGGCTGCTAGCCTATTCATTCTTAGGGTCTTGGTCTAAAAAGTGACAGGCATGAATTGCATCTCATGGACTAGGGCCTTATATCCACCTGGAGAGTGGTTGGTTACTAATACAACACTTGTGGCACTCTTTCACAAACATATCTTACAGGCAGGTCACTACTGTGGGTTGCATTTGGGTTGATGATTACCTTTCTCATCTGGTAACGTTCAGAGTACCTTCTAATACTATGAATGCTAATCACTATTTCTGGAGACTTTAGTTGGGTACCATCTAGATTTCTCTGTGTTTGATGAGATATGTAAGCATTTTCTTTAGCCATAGAACTTAACCATCATAAATAAATCAGAAAGATTTCAAATAAATAATTAGGATATAGCCTCACAACTTATTTCCAACCAACCTTAAAATTCTAAAAGAAATGAATGTATGTTTAAATTGTCTTGCCCGTTAAAATAACTTATACAAATCTAAAAATAGCCAGAGTACCAAAGCAGTACATAAAAATATCTCTCAACTCAAAACAGGTCTAGATGCAAATGGATTTATAATAGAATTTTAGAGAACTCAAAACCTTTTCTCAAATGGTTGATCACGGTAGCCCAAGTGACTCAAAAAACAATGCAGATTACTGAGGTAGCGCTTGGTTGCCTCTCGGCGGTTGAGGATGGGCCACAGCTGCTAAAGACATAGCATTGCTTAGAACACAAGACTCAGATGGTTTGAGCTGGATCTGACCTGAAATCCTCTTTCCTGTGGTTTAGTTTCCATGCTTTCATAAAGTATGACCCAAGCTGCAAAGGGAAGGAAGCAACTCAGCAGGCCTACCTAACTGCAACATCTATCGACCACAACAACTGCACGCACGGTAAGCTACCCATAAAGATGCAATAAGGGACAGGCACATGTCAGTGGCAACCAACAACTGTCTAAATAGGCCCACTCAATAAGATGAAGCTCTTGCCTAGTGTTGAAATCCTAGCTAGTTTCTTGGTCCTAATGAGGTCATGGACCTAACAAAAATAATCTATTATTACCATTTGCTATGATGCACACACAAAAATTACCTACAGATAAGGGTAGTTACCACCCCTCATCACAGAATCTTCTCTTTGCACAAAATGGAGACAATCACAGAAAATCAAAACTGGACACAATGAAGAGATCACAGCTTGTGGAAAGCTCATCTTCAATGGATACATCTGCACCACAGCTTCTGCACGGATGGATCGGGGAACATTTCAGAAGTAATCTAAGAGCCAGGACATAAGAACGTCTCCTGTGAAAGAGTACCTCCTAGAAATGGCTACACTAACAAGATCAGAACAATGGCAGCATCAGTAGACAAGCTAATAAGGAAGGGGGAATCTTATGGAATCCTACCCTTAGGCAAAGATACAGAAGCAAATAATGACTACTGGGAGCAGGGGAATTAACCGCTCCCAAAGATGAGCCCCTTTGCTGGTTATCCAATAAAAAGTGGTTAGCCTTGAAACCTTATACACACAAGAAAAATGGACTGAACACTTATATACTTGTCTATACATATGTAGATATATGCATACACATATAACCATGTATCTAACAACAGTAATCAAAGAAAGAGAGACTATCAACTTGAGCACATGGGGACATGGGAGCTGTTTGAGAAAAAGTAGCTGGGAGGGTTGTGAGGGAGGAAAAAGGAGTTCTGAAAGTTATGCAAGTCCATTTCACCTTAAAACATATTAAGAAGTACAACTAACAAAGCATCAACAGATAATATAATGCCTAGTAGATAATATAATGATACGTGATTTACTTGAAGATGCTTGCCCAAGAAATAAATGAGATTCTGCAGAATGTGCTAGCTAAAAATTTAAAAACACTGAATGTTATGGCTAGAATGTCAAATGTGCCCATGGGCTTGTGTCTTTCTGCACCTGTACCCCAGTAGATGTTAAAGTTAGGGAAATGTATGGGAATGTTTGTACATTGGAATCAAGGTCAGGTTCAGGGGTATAGACACAGGGCTGGAGGCTTGTAGTCTACTTTACTGTCCAGCCAGAGTCTGTTTTTCTACATCCATCAAAATGTGAGCAATGGGATAAGCCATGAACTACCTCCTCCATGCCCTCTCATGAGCTGTACCCTTTTAAAGAAGCAGACAACAGAAATAGAGAATTCCCTCTTCCTTTAGAAATAGAAAAAAAGTTTGTTTTCTTTAATTAATTTTCTCAAAGTAACATGAATATAGAAAATAATGCTACAACATAGAATGTCCATACTAAAGATGAATCAGTAAATAGCAATGAAATATATGGTTTCAGATTTCTAATTTGTAGCAAGCACTTTCAAAGATGTTTGGTTTAATCTTTCTTTCCAGGTACTTCACCATTTTCATGTTACTATATGCTCATTAATAACTTTGGAGAGAAAAAAATCTAATTAAAAATGTTTTAGTGTATATTGTGACACTTATAAACACAAATTAGCACACTTAATTATCATAGTAATTCTAGGAAGTTGTTTCCATACCGGATATCTAAAAAATATGTCTCTAATTTTACAAATTAACAAAATTAAACACAGAATATTAAAGTAGGATTTTCTGCTGAGATAGGAAATACCACGTGGGATCTAAGACAAGCCACCTTAGAAAATTTTATGAGTAAGTTTGAGACCCAGTTAGGTTATTGATTGCCATTAAGAATAGAATTGTAATGAAACCTTGATGCAAACTGTTTATTTATTGATAATTATACTGGCAAAAACTACAAATAGGCCATAAGTTATGTTTCCTCTTTATTTCTTTATTTAGCCCCGAGAAGCCCCACTTGAAGTCTGGTGTTAAGGATTTCAGGGAACTTGATGTGTTAAGTCTGAGAATTAGACTGCAGTTTGGCTTAGGATAGACAACCTAAAAAGTAAAAGTTGCTAATGAGTCACTTTCATGGTAAAGCAAAAGAGACATTGTTGACTTAGGAATGAGCCCCGATTTCATGACCAAGAAGAAGGATTGCTGAACATTGGCCATTATGATGGGCTCAAGGGTTTGTCTTGCTATTTGCCTTGCTTCATTATAATATCAAATGGTAGGGAAAAAATAGAGAAAAACCCAAATACCTGCAACATGTCAGGATAAACTTGGTGGTCACCTTCATGGAAATATCTACTTTTTGTTTCACTATTATAAGATATTACAAGAATAAATAAATGGAAAGTATTTTATCAATTAATTTAAACAGTATTTCCTTAAGATTATATTATGAAAGTATGAAACCTATGATCATCCTAACTAGGTCCATATTTTCATTACTTATTATGGTATTGAAGAAATGAAAAGTAAGTATATATGTTCAAATGTTAATAGGATTACACCTGGCATTGAGAAGGTTCATAAAAGTACCAATGGAAGAAAAGAAAATCCTAATTTGTAAAGCCTCAAGTGAGAAAGTTGATTAGCCTGAACTGTTTGGGAGGCTCCCAGGCAGTGGGACTGGGACCTGCCCTTAGTGCATGAGCTGGCTGTTTGGAACCTGGGGCCTATGCAGGGACACTTTGCTCAGCCTGGGTGAAGGGAGGAAGGGACTGGACCTGCCTGGACTGAATCTACCAGGCTGAGCTGAATCCCCAGAGGAGTCCCTTGCCCTGGAGGAGATGGGAATGGGGGTGGGCTAGGGGGAGGGTGGGGAGGGGGCCAGGAGGAGGAAGAACAGGGGAATTCATAGCTGATACGTAAAATTAAATTAAATTATAAAATAAAAAATTTTAAATAGAAAAAAATAAATAAATATAACATAAATCAGTGTGTTATATATGAATTAAGCAAATACTGAGCACCTAACACTATTTCTATAAACACTTAAAACATGAAAAATGACACTACAATGTAGTGGTATTTGTTCTGCCCATGACCTTGGGCTATACAGCCCAAAGGAGGCAATGCTTCCTGCCATTGTAGGTGACGTGACCTCTTATAAGGAACTGGAGAAAGATCACATGCCTTTTCTCTCTGCTCCTGCCTTAGAGGTGGATTCACCCCGGTCAGATCAGAGGACAGCTTCAGCTGTCTACTCCATTCTGTATTTGTGAGTGTATTTCCTCAATTTATATCTTAATTAATTCTGTTATACATTTAATAGACTCACGTGGTTTGATCGTAATTCTGCAATATGTAGAATTCCAGGTAAGATGGTGGATTGGCAGCCTCCTGGATGTGATGATGAGAGAAAGCCATCAGGATAATATTCAATAATTTCTGCTCCTGTAAACAACTATAGCTCTAAATGAAATTACCAAGATAGTTGAATTCTCTATATGAAAGCAGAAAAGTGGGTCTGGAGTCAATGCCCAGCTGACCAATAGTAATGTTAATTTATGAATGCTACTGAGAGAATGCTTGCACAAATGTACAAGGCATTGCAGGAACAAGAAGGTTGAACAGCAGGATGGTGGGGTCTAGGAACTGGACTTTGTTTGACAAAAAGCCTTATTCCAAGCATAGGACTGAGCTGAGGTCAGTGGCAACAAACAGATAATGGATTATATATCACCATTGGACAGCTAGAGGGAAGCTATGGTAGTGTGTAGAGTCAGGGAGGTCCAAACCAGGCAAGTCCAAATGCCCTACGCATGTCTACTGTAAGGGAAGTTAGGAGTTGAGGTGTGACGATGCATCTCAGGCAGTCTACCTATGAAAGCTGCCGCAAGGAATAACAGGAATCTTCAACAATGCCTCCCATTCTTCCTTCTCCCCATACCAGCACTGTGGAACACCTCAAGAGAAGAGTTGTGTTACAGCTAGGAACTAGAGGGTTCTAAGCTCCCATACTGATGTGTGGGATAGATCCAATCTGTAGAAGCTGGGTCTAAAGTACAAGCCTGAGTTGTCTCACAACTTAAAAAAAAAAAAAGTATAGATGCAACCGATTCACATAATTTGCAGGAAATAATAAGAAAAGTTAATAAAATGCTTCTCAAGCTGTAAAATATAGAAGAGAAAGGAACACCATAAATTCCTACAAATGACCAATATTACATTGACATCAGGCCAGATCATGACACGAGAGAGAGAGAGAGAGAGAGAGAGAGAGAGAGAGAGAGAATCACAACCTTTCTAATGAACATACATGTAAAAACACTCAAAAAAGTATTTGCAAATAGAATTCTGTAACACATGAAAAAGATCATTATAATGATCAAGTTGGCTTCATTCCAGAGATGCACGGTTGTGCCAACATATACAAATTAATATATGTGCTACATATAAAGAGACTCAAGGATGAAATAACACATGAATCTCAACAGATAAAGGAAATGTGTAAGAAAAATTCCATTTTTGCCTCACAATCAAATTCCTGAGAAAAATGGTAATACAAGAACATATTCCAACCAAATAAGGCTATTTGTCATAAAGCTGGAGCCAATATTAGACCAAGTATAAAGAAACTAAAAGAATGTTTCAGTAAAATCAAGAACAAAAGAATATACCTTTACTCCACTCTCATTCAGTATAACATTTTGACTAAAGGAATAAGAAAAAGAAGGAAATAAAATGGATACAAATGGAAAAGGAAGAATTCAAAGTATATCTACTTGTCGATGCCGTGATTTTATGTCTAAGAAAAACCACAGACTCAAACAGAAAGCTCATGCTTTGAGCAAGTAATGGATTGAGATAAAAAAAAAATTAATAGAAGAAAATTAATAACCTTCCTTTGTACCAACAAAATAATGCTGAGAAATAAAACTGAAAATCCATCCTGTTCATAATTATTAAAATGCACAAGGAAACAAAATAGCTACAAATAAAACTAAATAAGGAAGTGAAAATCTTTACAAAGAAAAATTTGAAACTGTAAAATTTTTCAGCCATAGAAAGTAACGAAGCAAATGTGCACAACTACAGATAATTATACGAAATGAACCGGGTCAGTCTCAGAGCGACAAAAGTTGCATGTTTTATTTAAGTCGTTTTTCAGTCTGAGATTGTATAGATCCATAACATCACACACGCACTGACGCAATGAAAGAGGAAGTGAAAGTATCTCATGGTACAAAGAAGACTAATGATAAGGGGGAAGAAGGGGATGAAGATGCGGAAATGCTCTAAGTATATTATCTGTTTACATGAAAGGGCCGTATGTAACCCAGAATGATCATGTAAATGAATCCACAAAATTGGAATGTCCAGGATGAAACTATAAAGTAGATGAATTATCTGGAGGAATTAACTGCTATCCAAACCTGAGGTTTTAATGTAAGAAATACTTTCATCCAAACAAATAAATAGAGAATTAGTCACTAATTATACATTTTAAAGGTGTTATGCTTCTTTCATGAAACATGTGAACTATTTGTCTACTGGACAATTGTAAATCATTAATGTATCCATTTCATTATTGCAATGGTAATAATCCTAATGATAATGAAATCAACATACTGGATTCTTCCAGTTGTATTACATTGAAGGATTAGAGACATGTAACACATTAAAGAGTACTATTCACTTCTTGTTTTCCATAAAACCATCAAGTGTATAAAACATATTATTGCTCTGCATTCACAGCACAGCATGAAGTGCATGTCTGGCAACTTTTCAATTAACTTGGCCAGTGTAGCAAACCATATCACATCATACACACACACACACACACACACACACATACACTCACACACACAGTTTGAATGCTCAGATCAGGCCATCCATATTATAGACTAATTGAAAGTAGAAAAAGTCTGCTTGTCAAACACTGTCACTTGAAATTATTACAACTGATTAAACAGATTCCTCACTGCCTAAATTATAAGGGAAGTTAAATTTTAATCACTATAAGGATAATCTAAAGCAGGGACTTTACAATAAAATGAATTTCTGCTTAATGTCAAACACTAAGCACTCAATCTTATTATAATCAGAGGATTCAAGTGAATAGATCTAATATTTAAATGAGTAAGATGACTTGATCATCTTGTGGACAGTGAGAAGATAAGATTATATGAAATTACACCTTTGTGAACTTCAGTGTTGGACCACTTTTACAGACTACAAATTAATTCTAATTTTATTTGAAAGAATATCTTATGATTATAAATGTATGTGTTTAACAAGATATTGAGTCTAAAATAACTCTTAGGAGAATTTTCTGTGAATATATATTAATCCCATTCTGAATGTGTTCATGAACTTTAGTTCAGCTTTGCTGTTATGTGATTCTTCTTAGGTTCCAGTTTTATTGATCATTTTCTTTAATCTGCTATAAAGGTTGTTTTGTGATTGATACACAATTTATTTTCCTCTTTTAGTAAAAGGTACATATTTGTTGCACTTTGAAATGTCAATGCTGTGTAATACTATAAACTACAAATTTCAGAGTTAGGTTATATTACAAATTCCCTGAGCAGGGGTAATCTCAGTCTAGAGGATTTGTTTTCCTATAATGATGAATTTTGTAATTTTTCCGAAGGTCATGTCATGTTCTTACTATCTTCTGATATATTTCTTTAAAAAAAATAGGCAACCAGTTAGGAAAAATAATCAGCATTGATCAGCTAGCAAGAAAGAAAATAATGAATGTGCAAAATGAGATTCTTATTCTAGCAATATTGAGTCTTACAGTTTTGCTGCAACTCAGTAATCATTAGAAACTTTCCTGTGTGATAACAGACCATCAGCCTTGTATATTTTTATGCAGTAGAGAAAATACATTTTTTCTCATGTCTCAATATTTAAGGATGAAATTCTCCTGTGAATCAAATATTTCATGAGTGAATATCAAGGCTGCAATTTGTTCCAGAATTGTAACATGACTATACTCTTCAATAACTAGATATCTTGTGGAAGCCTCCTTGCTCAATTAAAATAGCTAATAGGAGCAGGAATTTATTTTCCTAGCTTGGTCACAATTAAATTCAGAAGTGTCAAACAAGAAAATGCCTGCCACGTCTACATTAATACAATTAGTGTAACAAAATAAACTGTGAAAACATTGCATTACAAAAAGTGAGGCTGCCCTCTGAGGTTCGCATTCTGACAGCTAGAAATAAATAGTGAATATGAGGCCATGGCTATTCCTTGAGAAAATTGTTTCAATGACTACTGTTATATGAAAGCATTTACTGATGGTAGAGCACAGAACCAAGTTATCTACTAATATCTGAGGAGAGTCTAGGCATACGTAATTACTTGCATGCATACTTTGTTAAAATAATTTCCTTATGTAAATATGTAAATACACTCCCACTATGTTAAATGAAAGCCCATTGTATTAAATATAATCCTATATTCTTTTTACTCTTCAAAAATTGACAAAAGGTAATCAGTGATTTATAAGTGAAAATGATGAGGAGAAATCATTATTTCTACTTGAACACTTCAATTTTAGAGAAAGAAAATTTTCACTTTTTTTCTAACACTGATCTATTTTAAATCTCATCATGGCGCACAAAAGAATTATTAACCTGTTTTAATTTTCAGATTACCCGGACATATTTGTAATGTAGTTCAAAACACATGTCTCTACCAAAAACTGAATCAGGTATTCCTTGGTGTGACCTCACAGACATCCATCTGTATATGAACACGTTAACTTCTATTTATACAGCAAGACAGAGTCTATTGCCAACTCATCTAAGTTTAACTTTAGGGATAGTAAGAATATCTTCAGACCCAAGGTGAATGGCCATTTCATCAAACATGTTTTAGATGACCAAGGATACACTTCACTGCAGCTATCACTCAAGGATGCCCTGGATGAAAGTGGGTCAAATGCACAGAAGAGAAGAAGGTGTCCTTCCTGCTCACCAGGCTGCATAAGCAATGAAAGGAATACCAATCTGCCACAACGATACTAGCTGTATGACATATATATATCATATATAAACACACAAACA
>CABHPH010125687.1:0-12619 GCA_902168325.1 Peromyscus nudipes
AAGTCCTAAGAGCCGGCCGCCCAGTCCGCTCCTCCCGCCGCCCAAACGCGGCGGCAAAGCGAAAGCCTCCGCGACCCGACGGCTGCGGTTGCCGGAGCCTTTAAGCGGCCGCGGGGGCCGGATCGAGGCCGCAGGGCGTACTGGGACTTGTAGTCCGCGCCGCGCCATCTGCCTCCTGGCCCGCGCCCTCGGGGCCCCGCCCGCACTCTGGCCCCGCCTGCCGCCTAGGAGGGGATCCTCTGCGCCTGCTCCAATTCTTGCGCATCGTGGTCTGGGAGCCTGGTTCCCCATCCTCCTCAGTTCCTTCACTCCCATCTTCCACTACTACCACCTTCTCACACACGCAAGCGCACACATATTAGTAGCTTCCCACGACCGGCGAATGGGGTGGGGCAGGGGCTGATGGCTCACACTCAGATGAGCCCTGTAATGTGGGATATTGTATGGGAATGCGCTAAAGATGTAGCTCAGCGGCAAAGCATTTGCCTGGCAAACGTAAGGCCCTATCGAAGGAAAAGGAAAAGAACACCTCCACCCCCACCCACATCTAGTTCTCACAATACTTGACCCTGAGTTGTGTTTGTCTTCGCATAGACCTTGACCCTGAATGGTCTATACTAAAGTTAATGGACAGGCAAGGAGAAAGGACTTTCTTCTGCGTTCCATTTACTCAACAAAGTAAGTTTAGCATCTCATACCCTGCAGATGACACGTGGGCAGCGCGTTAATTTGTCAGACACTTCTAAGAGTTTTCGGAGCAGAGAGAACCTGAGTTCAAATTTGATTTCCACCGCTCCACTGCCTGTGAGGTGAACTTAGGCAAATGGCTCTTCTCCGGGTTTCCCCTTCACATCAGAAGGGGTCATAGCCACCTAACCCGGGTTTCTAAAAAGGAGATTATGTTTGCACAGCACCCAGATTAATTATTGGCATCTGTGGTCGTGTATAAACGTTAGCTCCTTGCTAAACTCAGACTTCCTGAATGAGATCTTGAGCCCAAGCAGTCAGTGGCTATAGCAGTGGTATTTCCCAGTACTTCCCAGTCCAGCATTTAAGCCTCGCCACACATGCTCACTCTCCTCTCCTATCAGTCCGTCTCATCTACCATTTTTTTTAAAAGGGAAAATGAAACCAAGTGTGGTGTCACACATGTTTAATTCCAGCACTCCAGAGGCAGAGGCAGGAGGATCTCTGTGAGTTCAAGACCAACCTAGATCTACATAGTAAATTCAAGACCAGCTTGGGTTATATATCTAGTCAGGTCTTGCCTCAAAGGGGGAGTGGTGAGGTGGAGAGATGGCTCACCAGTTAAGAGCACTTGCTCCTGCAGAGGATCCAGCGTTCTGTTCCCAGAACCCACCTGATGGCTCACAACCACCTGTAACTCCAGTTCTAGGGTCTCTGAAGTCTTTTAACCTATGTAGGCACCAAGTAGTCACATGGTACACATACATACATGCAGGCAAAACACTCAAACACATAAAATAAAATGAACCTAACGCAGTAAAACAAAATCACTGTTACAGCTAGGTGTGGTGGCTTAAACCTATAATGCCAGCACTCTAGAGGCTGAGGCAGGAGGATTCCTCACTTGAGACCAGTCTAAGCTATATAGTGAGACCCTGTCTAAAGAATGAGGATGATACAGCAAACCTCCACCAGCATGAACAAGCCCCCTGTGCTGTACTTACCAATCCCCCAGCCCTGACTATCACCTTAGCCCAACTCCAGACCCTGCATTTACCCTGAAATAAAACTGGGATGGTGCTTTTTCAAGCTTGAGCAAGCATCACAATCAGCCAGAGGACTTGTTCATCCTTGGATGATAGCCTCAGAGCCTGTAGTTTCCTGATCCATAGATCTAAGGCTGGGTCTTGAGAATTTGCATTTCTAGCAAGTTCTTGGGTGGTACTGATGCTGCTAGTGTGGATACCATGCTTTAAGAAGTCACGGTGTAGGACAGCTGTTTAGCTTGACCAGTTTAAGGGCCCCCTGACAGTGGGATCAGGATCTGTCCCTGGTGCATGAGCGGCCTTTTTGGAACCCAGTCCCTATGGTGGGACACCTTACACAGCCTTGGTTCAGGGTGAGGGGCTTGGACCTGCCTCAACTGAATGTACCAGGCTCTGCTGACTCCCCATGGGAGGCCTTGCCTTGGAGGAGGTGGGAATGGGGGTGGGATGGGGAGGAAGGCTGGGGGGCAGGGGGAGGGAGGAAAGGGGCATCTGTAGTTGGTATGTAAAATGAAAATTTCTTAATAAAAAAACAATATACAAAACAAAAAAAGAAGTCAGTGCAGAAGGTAGACGGACTAGACTTCTCAATCACTCTCCACCTTATTGTTTTGAGGCAGGGTCTCTTACTGAACCTGGAGGTAGTCAGTTCTGCTAGAGTAGTTAGCTAACAGACCTCGGGAACTGCAGGTATGCACTGCTGCCCCACCTTCTAATGGGTGTGAGGACATCAAACTTAGGTCCTCAGGCTCGCATGGCAAGCACTTTACCAACTGAGACATCCCACCAGTTCCTGGGACCACTTCTTTCCCCACACCCTGGCAAAAACCCCTGCTGTCCTATGGCCTGTGGCATTCATGCCTACCCATGCCACCATGGCAGCACCAGCAGGGCTTCAGACTAGACAAGTGCCAGCCTCTTGCTGATATCCTTGGGCACCTGACCACATGTGGCATATGCATACATTCACACACATACATAGACGTAAGTCAAAAATAAATCTAAATTAAACACACACACACACACACACACACACAGGTCAACAATACATTACCCAAATAAATTCAATGAGGGTTGGGTGCTATAAAGAAAGAAGTGTAGTCAAGAAAGAACTCTGATTACAGAGCTGAGATGTGTTATTTTTTAACTATTCTTTTTTAATTAATTTATTTTTATTTTATGTGCATTGGTGTTTTGCCCTGGGTGTCAGGTCCCCTGGAGCTGGAGTTACAGACAGTCATGAGCTGCCATGTGGGTGCTGAGACTTGAACCCGGGCTCTCTAGAAGAGCAGTCATGCTCTTAACCACTGAGCCATCTCTCCAGCCTGTTAATTACTTTTGTTTTGTTTTTGAGGCAGGGTCTCATGCATCCAAGACTCCAACTCACTATGTAGCTTAGGGTGTGACTTTTATCTCCTGATCCTCCTTCCTCTCCCTCCCCAGGGATAGGACAACAAGTGTGTGCCACCACACTCAGCTAAACAGAGATCGGAATAAGGAAATGAAGCTGTGCACATGGTTCTCTGGGAAAGGGCCACTCCAGACAAAGGCCCAAGGACAGAAAGTTGACATACTCCAGAAAGAGAAGGCAGGCCCATGCCACCACAGTGTGTTGAAAAAGAGCAAATGGAAAGGATATGGGAAACTGGACAGGGCTAGATAAAGCAGGGCGTAGGAAGGAAGCTGGGACTCGTTCCTAGGTCTTTAACACTCCTAATATGGTGCAAGAGCAATGGCAACTCTATCACCTGGGAGCTTCTTAGAAATGCCACCAGGGGTGGGCAAGATAGCTCAATGGGTAGGGCAGCACCTGCTGCCAAGTCTGTTTTTTGTTTTTGTTTTTGTTTTGTTTTGTTTTGTTTTTTGAGACAGGGTTTCTCTGTGTAGTTTTGGTACCTGTCCTGGATCTCACTCTGTAGACCAGGCTGGCCTCGAACTCGCAGAGATCTGCCTGGCTCTGCCTCCCGAATGCTGGGATTAAAGGCGTGCGCCACCACCGCCCGGTCCGCTGCCAAGTCTGAAGACTTGAGGTTAATCCCTGAGACTCACATGGTGGAAGGAGAGAACATACTCCCAAAAGTTGTTCTCTGACCCCCAGATGTGTGCCATGATACATTTACACACACATGAACACACACACACACACACACACACACAATGTAAAAATATGGGAGAGGAGGTAGGATGCCGCCAAGAAGCAAGGTATATATATAGCCCATGCTCACCAGTCCAGCACAAGAGAAGAAGGAAAATCTGTTCAAGGTCAGCTTCAGAGTTCTGGGCCCAACCTGGGCTACATGAGACCCTGTCTCAAACAGACAAGCACAGCTCTCAAAGCACGTAAAGTGGAAGCCATATATATATGTTTACATAATGGATATTTATATAAAAAATTATATTTATATAGATAATACAAGAATATATATTACAATATATCTAAGCTGCTTCTGCTATATATTTTTTATTATTTTATTTTGCAGAAAAAGCTTTAAAAAAAATGGAATTCCCTCCAACTGCAGCACAAAGAGCAAGCAGCAAGGGACCAGGGCAGAAGCAACGGCTCCCCATTTTGAGACTCGTGCAGTGGCCAGGGCTGGAGCCAAGGAGGAGAAGGAAACAGTGTACATGCTGGAGACAGACAGACTCAACAGGACAAGCCTGTGGGTGGTGGGGGAGAGGAGCACAGGCAGTCTGGCTCACCCTGGCAGTGGCACCGGCATTCCTCAGGACTGGGCACTTGGGGAAGTGCTACCCTGCAGCCAGGTGTGAGCCGGACCTTGGGTTCTGCTTTCCTGGCAGTCACCTTCATGTCAGCAGTACGACAGGAGCAAGCAGGTTCCTGCTGAAGTCTAGGGTAACACACCCAGAGTGGATTCCTGGATGTCATCTTCAATCCAAAAAATGTGTGCCGTCACCCTGGAGAGATGCGCCTTCTTGGGGTTTGTTTGTCAAGAAAGAGTTAGGCCTCCCTACATAGTGGAGGCTGGCTTTGAACTCGCAATGTAGTTTCCAGGTTGGCCTCAAGTCTATAGGGATCCTTTTATCTCAGGTTCCTGGTATTGAGTGTGCCACCATCCTTCCTTCCTCCCTCCCTTCCTTCCTTCCTTCCTTTCCTTCCTACCTTCCTTCCTTTCCTTCCTTCCTTTCCTTCCTCCCTTCCTTCCTCCCTTCCTTCCTTCCTTTCTTCCTCACACATGCTAAGCAAACACTCTTACCCCTGAGCTACATGCCAGCCCTTTGGATGTTTGTATAGGTATATGAGTGTGGTGTGTATGTAATGTGTGCCCAGTTGTGTGTGTGAGTACCTGTGCCTGTATGATCGCTCATAGAGGCCAGAGGAGGACGTCAGGCATCATGGTCTATCATTTTCTGCTTATTCCTTTGAGATAGTCTCTCTTTTGAAAAGATTTTTACATTTTTTTTAATTTATGTGTATGTGTGTATGTATGACACATGTGGAGGCCAGAGAGAGGTTTTGGAATCCATGCAGCTAGAGTTCTAGACAGTTGTGAGCTGCCTAACATGGGAATCCCACTCAGGTCCTCTGGAAGAGCAGCAAGTGTTCTGAACCACTGAGCCATCCTTCCGGCCCCAAGAAAAATCACTTAAGTTACCTGAAGCATCCAGCAAACCCCAGAAGGAATTCTGTCTCCCCTCCCCCACCTCCATGCACAGTGCTGGGGTTCTAGAAACACAGGTAGCCACACTCAGCTTTTCACACGGGTTCTGGGAATTGAACTCAAGGCCCCCATGCTTGTACAGTAAGTGCTCCCACCCTCTGAGTCATCTCCCCCCAAGATGCGCTTTCTCTATTGTTATTACACATATCTGTATGTCTGTACTTTCCTCACTCCATCCATGCAGCAGATACTCACTGGGGTGCAAAGGCCATGTTCAGCACGGGGCCACACTCTGGGGACACAGCAGAGACGAGTAGAATCATCCCTCCGTATCTTCAGGGACTTTCTGTAGATCCCCGACTCAGAAAATGAACTAGTCTCTTACAGAAAATTGTGTAGTTATAGCACAGTATGGCGGCATATACCTCTTATCCCATTTGTGCCCACAAGTTCAAGACAAGCCTGAGTAACATTGTGCACGAGTGTGTGTGTGTGCGTACAGGTCAGAGGACAACTCGTCCAGGGATTGAACTTGGATCATCAGGCTTGGTGACAATTGCCTTTACCCTCTGAGTCACCTCCCTGGCTTCCGTGTTTGAGAACAGGCGACACTGTCTTGAGACGCACACCAGTGTCTTGGATGTGCACTGTCCTTTTCCTAAGCAACCCTCTCTCCCCTGATACCCACGCTTAGATCTGTATGAAAACTATATCTTGTCTTGGGCGTGTAGCTCAGTTGGTACAGTGCCTGCACAGTGTTCACAAAACTCTAGATTCAATGCCCAGTACAACATAAACTGGGCCTGGTGGCACATACCTGGAGACCCAGCCCTCAAGAGGGGGAAGCTGGGGGATCAGAAGTTCAAGGTCATCCTCAGCTACAAAACAAGTCCAAAGCAAGCTTGGGATATGTAAAACTCTATCTCAAGTAAACAAAAGCAAACCAGGAATGACAAAAAACAAACAAACAAACAAACAAACAAACAAACAAACAAACAAACATAGACCAGTTTCTTTCTCTTTTTAATTTTATTTATTATTGTTGTGGTGAGCATGCACGTGGAGGTCAAGGGACAACTTTAACTCCACAACAGAACTGTGAAGTCAGCTCTGTCCTTTTACCTTTATCTAGGTTCTGGGGATTGGACTCAGGTCATCAGGCTTGCACAGCAAAAGCTCTTGTGGGCTCGGCCATCTCACCGACCCACAAACCTGTTCTGTTTTTTTTTTTTTTTTTTTTTTTTTTTAGTAAACTCCAACTTTGTTGGATTAAAAACAACAAAATATAGATTAGTAGTTGCCCATATCCTACCTTAACCTCCCATCACCCTGCTGCTCTTTCAACACCTCTAGTTTATCCAGAACACCTCATAGGTGCCAATGCTGTGTACAGGGCTTTTGTATTGCGTTACCCAGGGAATGGCGTTGTGGAATATTTGTTTACACTGTGTGAAGATGTGTCACTGTGATTGGTTTAATAAAGAGCTGAATGGCCAATAGCTAGGCAGGAGAGATAGGCAGGATTTCCAGGGAGAGAAAGAAAGAAGAGGAGGAATCTAGACGCCAGGAGACATGGAGAGGAAACAGGAGTTGCAAGATAAAAAAGAGGTAATGCCATATGGTAGAATGTAGGTTAATATAAGTGGATTAATTTAAGTTGTAAGAGCTAGTTGAAACAAGCCTAAGTTAAAGACCAAGCTTTCATAATTAATAATAATTCTCCATGTCCTGATTTGGGGCCAGTGGCGGAGAAGAAAGTCCAACTACAGAATGGTAACAAGAACAAGTCTAAAAGATGAGGGGTGTGGAAGAGCATGGCCCTGAGTTCCGTCCACATCAATAGAGGGTGGTAGCGCGTCTGTAAATCCGTGCAGACTCAATCGATTTTTGAAAACTTTTTGAAACAAAGTTTCACTATGCACCCCAGGCTAGCTTGGTGCCTGCTGTATATATAAATACCTTGCTGACCTCCAGCTCAGCGTCTGCCCTTTCTCAGTCTCCTGAGCACTAAGATTACAGGGGTGAATCACCACACTTAGCTTTTTTTTTTTTTAAAGGCCAGCTGTGCAGCGCTTTGTATAACACCAGAGCTGAACTTTGGGGGGGTCACAGTGAGCCTGGCTGTCTCCCCAGGCGCTTTCCCTGTTGCTTTCCATCTGGAAAACTGCATAGGCTGCCGGAGAACTGCAGAGCAAACCGTGATTTCTGATCAAAGCCTGCAAGTTCCTTCCATGCCAGGGTCCAGCCAGCCTCTTCAAGCTTGTCACCACCCAAGGCTGTTTCAAGTCAAGACCCTAACTTAGGAGTCGGATAGATAGCTGGGTGGTGGTAGCACACACCTTTAATCCCAGCACTCAGGAGGCAGAGGCAGGCGGATCTCTGTAACTTGGAGGCTAACCTCGTCTACAGAGTGAGTTCCAGGACAGCTAAAGCTACGCAGAGAAACCCTGTCTCAAAAAAGGAGAAGGAAAAGAAGAAGGAGAAGAAGCCGATAGAAATATAAAGCACCTCTCTAGAAAAACCAATATATGGACACCCTCAGTTGTAATAAGATATATCTAGACAAGGAGGTTTTGGGTCCCCACAGGTTGTCCATGAACCCCAGAATTAAAGACAAGGTTAGAAAGCCTGTGTGTCAGCTTTCTTGGGGGTGGAGGGCATGGTGGGCTTTCATGTCATGATGTCTTTACTTAAGCTGTCATTCTTTAAAGCATATCCTTAGTCATTTGTGTGTGTATATGTGAGTGCAAGCCCGCCACAGCATAAATGT
This sequence comes from Peromyscus nudipes, assembly GCA_902168325.1. Classification (NCBI taxonomy): domain Eukaryota; kingdom Metazoa; phylum Chordata; class Mammalia; order Rodentia; family Cricetidae; genus Peromyscus; species Peromyscus nudipes. Next base: position 8,124 of record CABHPH010125687.1, read on the forward strand.
AGAGGTCAGAGGACAAGTCACAGGGGTCAGTTCTTACTTTCCACCATGTGGAATCAGGAGATTGAACTCAGATCATCAGGCTTGGCAGCAAACACCTCTACTCACTCAGTCATCTTGCCAACCCCTCCAGCATGACACCCCCCACATCAGAGTATCACCACGTAGCCCTGGCCGACCTAGGGCTGGTATTACAATATTACCATCACACAGGCTTCAGGCTGTCACTTGTAGCTGAAGCCTAGTTTCTGCACATTTCTCCTTGTTCTGTTGACCTAACTCACAGGCACCTACCTCGTCAGAGCAGCAGAGTCACCTTACCAGCATCCACAGTCCATAGGATTTTGCTCCCCACCCCATCTCCCTAACTGGATCGTGAGTCTCCTTGGGCTTGAGTTGACCTTGCATCACTGTGGCAAAACTCTTTACCTTTCCCAGGTTTTATTCCTTTCTCTGTAAAAAGGGAGTCTAGGAGAGCTGGTGAGATGGCTCGTTTGGTAACACACTTGTCTCACGAGCCTGCGGACCTGAACTCAATCTCCAAAACCCACTTAAACGCGGAAGGACGGACCCAACTCCACAAAACTGCTCTCTGACCTCCACATGTGCACTGTGGCATAAGCGCTCAGCCACACGCACATACAAGTAACACTTTTTAAAATATTTAATGTCGATCTGAGAGCCCCTCCCTCCAAGTGGCCGAGGGGTGGCAGAAATAAAGCAGTTAGGGCTGCCTACCCAGCAGTAGCTGAGGTGTGTTTACATATGCAGAAGTTGGGAGGCATTCAGCCAGCCAGAGACCAGGCTTTTCTCTAGGGAGACTGACCCACAGCGTGCATTCTAGAACACCGTCACCACTGATGCAAGTGGTCAGAACCAGGCTCTAGGTCAGGCTGCAAAAAGGAGCCATGTTGGAAAATGGCCTTCTTGTCAGGTGCTGGATTATACCCAACATTTAGGAGAGTGAGACAGGAGGATTGTTATGAGTTCCAGCTAAGCCTGGGCTGCATTATGAGATCCTGTATCAAAACACAAAAAAACAAAAGAGAAAAAGGAGGAAGAGGGAAGGAAAGAAAAATAACTTTCTTAGGATTGAAACTGAAGATACACACACACTCACTCTGTCACACACACACACACACACACACACACACACGCACATACACACACACACACACACACACACACACACACACACACACACACGTTTTCAGGCACCCAGGCAAAAAAACATAACTGCACTCTGGGAGATACAGGGAGAAGCTGGCCAGAAGAGGCCAGAAGGAGATACGAGGCCCTTGGCTTCCAGTTACCACCTAGGCCATTTATCATCCTCCACCTTCAAAGTCTTTGCTGGTTTAAAGCCGCTAACGTACAGCATCTTTTGACAGTTTTTCTTCACAAGCTGGTTTGCTCCGGAGCCCAGGTCAGGGTATTCTCTTCATGTACCCTGATCTCTGGCTTCCTCACCACCCATAAGCTTCCTGGAAACCGCCCATCCTTATTATCACATTTCCACCCTAACAGGCTCCTCTACTTCTGTGCCCGGCCACTCCATCTAGATCACTCCTGGCTGACATCTGGCAAAGCTGTGCTCCCTCTTCAAACCATGTGAACCCAGTTAGCGTCCATCCTTCACACGGCCACGCCCTCCTTCTGCGAGCCTGGGCTGAAGCTGCTGTCAATGCCGGAAAGAAAGTACATGGCCCTGCCACCCGCTGCCCTTTAAATGCGTGACCACAGACCTCAAATTGGCACTCTGCAGGCCTGGCAATTCCACCAGCCTTTCCTAGAAAGTTCTTGTTCCTGTTCTCTAGGACAGCTACTCCATACTCTCTTCTCTCAACACAAATTTCCTTGTTCTCCTCTGCTGTGGGTCCTAGTTCATCCTTCCTTGAGAAACAAGAAGCCAACATGTTGAATATGCCAGACTTCCTGCCCCTGGGCCCAAGAGTCCAGCCTCTGTCCTTGGAACACAGAAGTGCCTCCTGCTGAAGTCTAAGTCAGGCTTGGACTCTGACTCTGGACCCCAGGCTGTGCAACAAGCTTCTGAGCCACAGCACCCTTGTCTCTGCAGCATCATTTTATCCCATCTGCCCTGGCATTCTCTCCTTACCTTTCAGACAGTGTCTGGCTATGTAGCCCTGGCTGGCCTGGGACTTACTACGTAGACCAAGATGCCCTTTACTCCCAGAGATCTGCCTGCCTCTGCTTCCTGAATGCTGGGACCAAGGGTGAGCATCACTATGCCAAATGGTTCGTCCGTTTGTAGAAACAGGCTCTCTTGTATCCCAGCCTGGCTTTGAGCCCAATATGTAGCCAAGGATGACCTTGAACTCCAGAGCTTCCTGCTCCCACCTCTGGAGTGCAGGGATTATAGGCTTGTGTCAGTACACCCAGTTTAAGGATTGCTGGAGATCGTATCCTGGACATTATCATGTGAGGCTAACACTCTACCAACTAAGCTATACTGTTAGCCATTCAGGCTTCTTACCCAATGATGTTGCCCTTTCCTGTATCCTCCACACTTTGAACAGTACACAGCAGGTGCTAAATAGTTGTTGAATGAATACATAGTAAAGGACTCTGCAAATGCTATACTGCAAGATTAAATCAATAATTTAAGCATTCTCCATTATACTTTTAGAAGAATGACTCCAGATACATAGGTATGGATTCTACTGAATTAAAAAAATTTTTTGAAGATTTATTTTATCTTATACTGTCTTAGGATTTCTATTGTTGTTAAGAAACACTATGACCACAGCAACTCTTACAAAGGAAAAACATTTAATTGGGGTGGCTTACATTTTCAGAAGTTTAGTCCATCATCATCATGATGGCAGGACATGGTGGCACACAGGCAGACATGGTGCTGAAGAGGTAGCTGAGAGTTCTACATCTTGTGCAGGCGACAGGAAGGAAGTGGTCTGAGACACTGGATAGTATCTTGAGCATATATGAGGCCTCAGAGCCCACCTCCACAGTGACACGCTTTCTCCAACAAGGCCACACCTCCCATTAGTGTCACTCCCTTTGGGGGCCATTTTCTTTCAAACCACCACATATACATATGGATGTTTTGCTTGGGTGTGTGTGTACCAGGTGTGTGTGCACCATGAGCGTGCATGGTGCCTGTAGAGCCCAGGAAAGGACATCATCTATGTCTGGAGTTACAGGCAGTTGTGAGCCACCGCATGGGTACTAGGAACTGACCCCAGGTCCTCTATAAGAGCAGCCAGTGCTCTTAACCTCTGAGCCATCTCTCCAGCCCCTTCTATTGCAATTTTATTTGGTTTTGATTTGGGGACAGAGTCATGCTATATAGCTCAGACTGATCTCAAACTCTCCACCCTCCTGCTTCAGCCTCCCAGGAATCGCAGGTCTGCAACAAAACATTCATTACCCATTAAATTTATACATACATACATACATACATACATACATACATACATACATACATACATACGTGTGTGTGTGTGTGTGTGTGTGTGTGTGTGTGTGTGTGTTCTACCCATTAGTAAATATGAAAGCATCTGAGAGTCTGGTCCTGTAGATTTGGCTGTAAATGAGGTCCCATGTTAGTATCACAGAATCTGACAAATCAAAGACTGAGATCATCTCTCTTCCACCTGCTTCTAGCGTAAGCAAAAAGAGCCAGGACTGCAGAATGTCACTCCCTCTGTGGCCTTAATTCAGTCACTTTATTGCCGAGTTCTCCTCTGCAGAGTCTGAGTAGGTTACATAGAGAGGACATGAATGGGCTACCTAAAGCCCCCGGCCTCTGAGCCTGGAGCATGTGAGCAAGTTGTGCTAATACCAGACCACTGTGTGTACATGACTCCTGGGTCCAGAAGCTTCCAGTGGTCACAGGATGCAAAAGAAAAAGATACACCTGGACAGGGTACTGAGTTGAGGGCCTTGGTAACTGTTTTTTGCAGATGTTTGGCATGGGTGGGGCATAACTAGAGATGAAACATAATGTCATGTCCTTTCCAGGGTAAAGGCATTGAGGAGACTGATGTCATTCGTCCCTACAAGCATAGGGATGAAGACAACACTCAACCCCACAAAGTATTAAATCTGCAGGTATGCTGGAGCAAGTCTGTTTTTAGATTATATAATTCTGAGTTTTATTTGGGAAACATGAAAAGTAATCCAGATTATCTATGAAGTCACAAGCCAACTGCTTTTCACATTACCTTGGTGAGGAGACTACCACTCATTTTTGACTCCTGCATTTCCAGCACCACTGAGGAACCAGGCATCATTCTTCCTGGAAGTCCTCCTTTACCTCCAGGCTGGCCCAGATCACGTGTTCCAAGTCTCCAACATTCCTAGTGCTCAGCGCCGATGCCATGGGATATGCCAGTCTCCAGACCCTGTGTGCTGACCCTCCAGATCCTGTGTGCTGACCCTCCAGACCCTGTGTGCTGTCCCTCCAGATCCTGTGTGCTGACCCTCCAGATCCTGTGTGCTGACCCTCCAGACCCTGTGTG